>JAQZBX010003477.1:0-65054 GCA_029593785.1 Cabassous unicinctus | reverse complement strand
AATATATTAAACCTTTAAACTATAAACTTCTTTATAAATCTAGAACACATTGAATTATCCAAAATTTATGTTGAAGAAAAGAGAAATTAAACAAGAAATGTAAAAAAAAATCTAAACATTAAATCTGGTTTAAGTGTTATACATAACAAGTTAGAAAACATAATTTGCATAAAATAGCAAGAAAAATTTGTTTAGAGTATCCAGGCCTCTGTTTCCATTATCCGTCTGTTCTAGTATATTTTCTCCTGTCTCATTGAAACAATTTTCATTTCAACCATAGCTATTTTAAATTCCTGATCTGATTTTTTGACATATCTGCCATATTGATTCTTGTTCTGCTTCTTTTTCTGTCTCTTTAGACTGTGATTTTTGCCCTTTTGAATGTTTTGCAATTTTTTTGAAATTAAAGAAAAAACGCATGATGTGCAGAGTAAACCACACTGAGGTAAATAGGATTCTTGTTTTCTTAGTTTCCTGGCTCTTATAACAAATTCCACACAGGATTAGCTTAACAAAAGGAATCCATTGGCTTATGGCTTAAGAGGCTAGAGAGCTTGCTACTTTTGAATGTTGGTTGTATTTTGGATGCTCAGAAATCCTTTGGTTCCTTGGCTTTCTTATCAAATAGAAATGTTCTCTCTTTTCTCTTATAGTTGCTGTTTCTTTACAGCATTACTCCCCCAGGTGGCTGTAACTTCATAAATCTTGATTCAGTTGGGCCACACCTTAAGTAAAGTTAACATTTAAAAATACCCTATTTATATACCCAGAGTAGTGGGTTAACATAAAAAAAAAAATGTTTTGTTTTCTTTGTTTTCTTGAGTACATAATTGAACTTTCTACAATCTCCCTCAAGACCCCAAAAGACATGTTTATCTATATGTAAAACACAGTTATTCCATCACATAACCAAAGCAGTAAGTCCTTCAAATAGCAATTGTGAGTCAAAAGTCTCATGAAAATCAGTTAGGATTTTCCTCTATCTTGGGCCAAAATCCCTCTCTCTGATGTACTTGTAAAATCTAGAAAATAAGTTACTTACTTACACAATACAATGGTGTGACAGATGTAGAATAAACATTCCCACTTCAAAGAGAAAAGCTAAATGGAAACAGGAATCATGGATCCCAGAACAAATTAGAAACACAGCAGGAAAATCTCCTTTTGGGTGTCAGGACTATGAGTCATGTGGTCATTGCTTTGTCAAGCAAGACACATGAATGAGCAGCTCCATACTTTCCAAACACTTTTGCAGCGACCATTCTCTCCCATAACACCAGAGTGTAGGTCCCACCTTCTCTGCACCTTAGAATGCTCTTGATATTCTGGCTGAATGCCGGGGTATATGCCACATCATATCCCAGGTAGAGGTCCTTTCCCTTTCAAGCACAGGGTAGGACACGTCCTTTCCACCATCATGTGTGGGTATGCTCTTTTGGCCTGACAAGTTCTTCCTGGTCCATTGTTCTGTATCCATGTTTCTATCCTTGAAATCCTTTTGCCTTCAATTTGAAACTTCTCTATCCCTTTCATTCCACTTTGATAGAGCTTCTATTCATACCAATTTTTCAAAATCCTCTTGTACTGTAGGCAGTTCAAGGTGGTACAAAACATCAGATAAAAATATGTCCACAGGTCTTTCTTGGATTACTGCATTTTAAGTCATGACTTCCACTAAAATAGATAGCAGGGTCTATGTTCAGCTATGCCTTGATTAACAAAGGTTGCTCAGCAAAACCCACACATGGAGCTCCATTCTCTGGGGATTTACTTCCTGAAAGCTCATGGTGATTCTTGATGAAAACTCTTCTTGTCCTAGTCTCAGAGCACATTGTGTGAATAGGCTGAGTATATTCAAAATAAACAATTTCTGCTTTCTGTGTTTAATAGTTTGTCAAATTTTTCCTTTCCTCTGACATTTAACTATAAGCAGCAACTTCCACACTTAACTTGGAAATCTCTTTGGCTAAATATCCAAGTTTGTTGCTTATAAGTCACACTTTCAATCCAGTGGACATTATTTCACCAACTTGTCAGCTACTTCATAACAAGATCACCTTCTCTCCAGTTTCCAATAACATATTCACAATTTTCTTGTAAGTCCTTATTGGAGGTACCTTTAATTTACATATGTCTATCAACAGTCTTTGCAAAGCAATCTTTGCTTTTTCTATTAAGTACCTCATAATTCTTCCAAACATTATCAATTTCTCAATTCTGAAGTCATTTCACATTTTTAGATATTTGTACTAGCAATACCCCACTTTCCATTACCAAAAATATCTTAGTATCCTAGTAAGTATGAGAATTACCACACTATGGGTGGCTAAACATAGGAATTTATTTGTTCACAGATTCTGAGGCTTGAAAGTTTACTTCTTCCTGGGGTTATCATTTCGGTTGCCTGACAATTCTTGATTTCTTTGGGATTTCCTGTCATATGTCAATGAACTCTCTTTTCTCTTCCTAGTTCAGTTGACTCTCCGGTTCTCTCTTTCATGAGACTTTTTCTTCATGAAGTTTGCATTAATAGGACTATGGTCCAAACTCATTCATTGATCTTAAATTATAAATAGTTAAGGGAAGGTAATATTTTATCCTGGCTTGAATATATATCCAGAACTTCTCAGAATGAAAGACACAATGAATAAGATTAAAAATATATTAGAGTTATATAACAGCAGAATTAAAATGGTGGAAGATTGAATAAGTGAACTAGAGGACAGTGTATTCGAATAAGAAATGACAGGAAATAAGACAGAAAATAATGAAGAAAAATGAAAATGCTCTCAGGGATTTGAATTAAATTGTGAAATGCACAAATATATGTGTTATGGGTGTCTCAGATGGAGAAGAGAATGGAAAAGTGACAGAAAAAATATTTGATGAAATAATGGCTGTAAATTTCCCAACCCTTATGAAAAACATAAATATCAATATCCATAAAGGGAACTGGATTCCAAACAGAATAAATCCAAATAGAGCTACACTAGTCCAAGACACAGACTATTCAGAATGTCAAATACCAGGTATAAAGAAACAATTCTGAAAGCAAGCAAAAAGCAAGTCATAGCATACAAAGGGCACTCAAAAAGACTAATTGTTAAGAAGCAGATGTAGCTCAAGAGGTTGTGCTCCTGTTTACCATATGGGAATTAACCCTGGGGCCTCCTGGTGAAGGCAAGCTGGCCCATGCCGTGAAGTGAGTTGGTGTGGCAATATGATGAGACAAAGGGAGAAAAGCAGACACAGGAAAATGCACAGCAAAAGCACACAGCAAGCACAAGTAGCAAGGGGGGTGGGGATAAATAAATAAATAAAATGAATCTAAAAAAAAATGACTAATGTTGATTTCTCATCAGAAACCATGGAGTGTAGAAGGCAATAATATGATATATTCATGATAGTGCATGAAAAAATTGCCAAACAAGAATTATTTACCTGGCAAAACTGTCCTTCAAACATGAGAGTGTGTTTAAAGTCTTCACAGATAAACAGAGACTGAGCCATCTCTATGCTTTTTACAAGATACTCACTTTAGACACTAGGGCATAAATAGGCTGAAAGTGAAAGCAGGAAAAAGATATTCAATGCAATTTGTAACCAAAGAAGAGTTAGAGTATATAAATTAATATGATTCAAAATAGAGTTTAAAAGTAATGCTATTAAAACAGGCAATGAAGAACATTATATCTTTAAAAAGTGCAATTAACCAAGAAAGAATAACAATAAATATTTATGCACCTAACTTGAGTACCCCAAAGAATATGAAGCAAACACTGGCAAAACTGAAGGAAGAAACAGTTAGAAACTTTGGAAAATAGTTGGATAGAACCTCTGTAGAGAGGAGCAATTAGAAAAAAAAGACAATTTGTATTATATGATAAATCGACTAGACCTACAAGTATATATTGAAGATTGCACCCCAAATCAGCAGAATTTACATTCTTCTCAAATCCTCATGGATTATTCTCCAAGATAGACCATATGATGGGGAATAAAACTGGTTTCATTAAATTTAAAATGAATGAAATTATATAATGTACCTTCTCTGATCATGATGGAGTGAAGCTGGAATTGAATAACAGATGTAAAAGCAGGAAAATTCACAAATATATGGTGATTTAAAGCACACTGCAAAATAATCAGTGAGCCAAAGAAGAAATTACAAGAGACTCAGGTAAATATGTTGAGATGAGTGAAAGTGAGACCACATATGGAATGTTTTTAGAGCAATACTGGGAAGGAAATTTATAGGCCACAATTCTTCAATTTAAAAATAGAAGGAGTTAAAATCAAAGACTTAATTACACATTAGAGGAACTAAAGAAAGAAGAGCAAACTAATCAAATGCAAGCAGAAGGAAAGACAGGTTAAAGCAGAAAAAAAATGAAATGGAGAAAAAAAAGCAATAGAGAAAGGCTTAAAAAATGTTGTTTCTTGGAAATGAGCAACAAAATCAGCAAATACTCAGCTACAGTGACAAGAAAAAGAGAGAAGAGGCAAAGAAATTAAATCAGAAATAAGAGGGACAACATTACTACTGACCCCACAGAAATAAAAAAGATCATAAAAGGATACTATGAGCAACTGTATGACATTAAACTAGACAATGTATACCAAAAGGACAAATTAATAAAAACAGATAAACTATTTACACTATCCATGGAAGAAGTAGAAGACCTCAGCAAGCCCATCACTAGTAAAGATACTGAAACAGTTATCTAAAACCTACGAAAATTAAGAAATCCCATGAGAGATGACTTCACAGAAGAATCCTATGAATTATTCAGAGAATATTTAATCAGTCTTACTCAGAATCTTCCAAAATGTTGAACAGGAGGGAACATTACCAAACTCACTCTCTGATTACAAAATCACCCTAACACCAAAGGCAGATAAAGATACAATGAACAATGAAAATGGGCCAATATTTCCAATGAATATAGAGACAAAAACAGATGCTAATTGAATCCAAAATCACATTAAAATAAGCATACATCATGATCAAGAGTGTTTTGCCCCTAGTATTCAAGGGTGTGTCAATACAAGAAAACCAGTCAGCATACATCATCACATGAATATATCAAAGAAGAAAAACCACATGATCATCTCTATTGATGCAGAAAAGGCATTAGACAAAATCCAGCATCATTTCTTGAAAAAAAAATGCACTGAAAGATAGAAATAGAATGAAACATTCTTAATACAATAAAGAGCATGTATGAAAAAAACCACAGCAAACATTGTACTCAAAGTAGAAAGACAGAAAGATTTCCCCCTGAGATTGGGAAAAAGACAAGGTTGATCACTGTCACCACTGATATTCAAAATTGTGCTAGAATTTCTATTTAAAGCAATCAGGCATGAAAAAGAAATAAAAGGCACCCATATAAGAAAGAAAGAAGCAACACATTCACTATTCCCTGATTATATCATCCTATACCTAGAAGGTCCTGAAAAATCTAAACAGTTTAGTCGAACTAATAAATGAGTACAGAAAAGTGTTGGGATAAAAGATTAATATTCAAAAATCAGTAGCCTTTCTATGCACACCAAATGAGCAATTTCAGGATGAAGTAAGAGACTAAAAGAATCAAATGTTTTGCCATTAATTTAACCAAGGACATAAAGGACCTGTGATCAGAAAACTAAAACACATCTCTAAAGGAAAACAAATAAGACCTTAGTAAAATGAAGGGCATTCTGTGTTCATGGATTGTAAGATTAAATACCATTAAGGTGTCAATTCTACTCAAATTAATTCACAGATTCAATGCAATCCCAATAAAACTGCCAACAGCAATTTGGAGAAATGGAAAATCCAATTGTCAAATTTATTTGGATGAATAATGGACACTGTATGGCCCAAAATCTCTTAAAAATGAAGAATGAAGTTGGAGAACTGTCACTTCCTGACTTTAAAGCATATTACTTAGATAGAGTGGTAGAAACATCATGGTACTTACATAAAGTTAAACATAATGACCAACGGAGTTTAAGTGAGAGTTCAGAAAGAAGCCTTCTTATCTATGAACAAGCGATTCTTGACAAGGCTGTCAAACCCACCCAGCTTGTTCAGAACAGACTATTCAACAAATGGTGCTAGGAGAACTGGATATCCACACCCAAAAGAAAAAAAAGAGGATGCCTATCTCACACCATATATAGAAATTAATTTTAAAAAAATCAAATACCTTAATATAAAAGCTAGATCCTTAAAATTCCTGGTAGAAAATATAGGGAAACATCTTCATAATTTGGTGGTAGGCAGTGATTTCTTAAAACTTTCACTCAAAGCACAAGCAATGAAAAAAATATATATATATATATAAATTGAATTTCCTCAAAATTAGACAATTGTGCTTCAAATGATTATCAAGAAATGAAAAGGCAGCTTACTCAATGAAGGATAATATTTGTAACCACATATCTGATAAGGGCTTAAATTCCTTATTATAAAAATAGATTATACAACTCAATGTTAAAAAGATAAGCAACATTTAAAAAATGGGCTGAAGACCTGAAAAGATATTTCTCTGAAGAAGAAATACAAATGGCTTAAAAGCACATGAAAAGATGTTCAACATCAGTAGCACTAACTATTAGGGAAATAGAGATCAAAATTATGAAATATCATGTACACCTTATAGAATGTCCATTATAAAAAAAAAAAAAGAAAACTACAAGTGCTGGACAGGATGCACAGTATTAAGAATACTTCTTTTATGTTGTTATGAAGGTTGCATGGTCCACCCTCTTTGGAACACAGTGTGGCTGTTTCTCTGGAAGCTTAATATAGATTTGCCTTATGATCCAGCAATCCTGCTACAAGGAATATATGAAGAACATTCTGAAAGCAGGAACACTAACAGGTGTTTGCACCCCAATGTTCAAAGGAACATTATTCACAATTGTAAATGATGAAACCAATGAATGGATAAACAAAATGTGGTATATATATATATATGATGTAGTATATACATAAGATAAAATACTATTCAGCAGTAAGAAGACATGAAATTGGGATACATATGACAACATGGATGAACCTTGAAGGCATTATGTTGAGTTAAATAAAGCAGACTAAAAGGAAAAATATTGTGTGGCCTCACTAATATTATCTAAGTATGAGTGAACTCATGAAATTAAACTCCAACATATATGTTACTATGAGATAGAATGAGGGTGGAGAAGGAGAAGATGACACAATGTAAGTTTAAATTTCAATATGGATGTTGTAAATATTGGAAATTGATAGAGTTAATGGTAATGCATTATATTTAGTATAAATAACTGCTGATTTTTAAATGTGATTGTAGCTGAAAGGTGTAGTCTACAGACATTAATGTTAATTGAAAGAAAGCTAGAGGTTAATCTAGGGTCTGAATAGCAGTGAACTCATTGGTCAATGAGGATTGATGTTAATAGTACAAATATAGCAATGTTCTTCTATGAACTTGAACAAATATACACCACTATTTCAAGGTGTTAAGAATGTGGTAAATCATTGGAAAAACCTCACTAATATAATTTATGGATTATTGTTTACTGTAATAATGTAATATTTTTGCATGAATGGCAAAGAAGGTAATTTATCAATGCAAGAGCCAATTATACAAGGGTATAAGAGGGTATGTATGGGATTTACCACTTTAGGGTAATGCAAATATTCTAAACTTGACTTAGGTAATGACAGTACAACTCTGTGATGAAATTGAGAGCCACTGAATTTCATCATTGATTGTACAGGCATCGGACCATATAACACAGTGAAGCCTAAAGTCAAAAAGGGACTATGGTTAAAAGTACAAATATGAGAACATTCTCTCCGCAACCTTTGCAATTATACAATACTAATACATGGAGATAGCAATAAGATGGTTTATGGGAAAAGCACAACAAATATTTTTTTCATTATTTATAACAAATATTTCTTAACACTGCAAGGTGTTGGTGGTAGGGCTATGTATTAGAAAATGTATGATTGTTTTGTAAACTCACAACTTCTCTAATTAAATCATAGTCACACATAAAAGCAATAACAAATATATTATAAAGCAATAATAAGAATCTGTTGGTATTATGCAGCATTTGCCTAATTATGGATTTTTTTGTTATAATTCTAAGTCAGTTATATTTGACCATTTAAACTTTTGAATATTAAAGGCAATTTATTGATTAATAAATACATGCTAAATATCTAAGTAAATGGATAATTTGACATAGAATTGCATTGAATAGATTGGCCAGAAAATGGCATGTAATTTTAATTTAAAAAGAAACACCAACCACTGTAAATTAAAAAAATAGAATTATTAAACAAATGATGAGAGGCAGAAGATGACATAGGTTTAGGTGGGCACTCACCATTTCTCTCACAGAGGATGACTGATTGGGGAAAGGATCCTGCCCAGGTGGTCTCTTCTGGGATCCTGCAGAGCATGAACCTCGGGGACATCGATTTGGAGGGAGCTGGACAGCGAGATGGACTGCTCAATATAAAATTGTGAGTTTTTTTCCCCAGCTAGAAATCATGGATGCAGATGGCTAAGCCTCACCCTCCCAGCAACAGGGTGAAAGGGAGCATTCTCCAAGAGTGGGAGGGACCTGGCAAAGGGAGAGAGGGATTTTTATGTTGGTTTTCCTGCCTGGACCCCCTTTCAGCTTTTTGGGAGCAAGCCATCCAGGTAGAAGTGGTGCTGGGCTGAGGGGAGAGGCGATTCTGCTGAGGAAGCCTGATTTACCTATCAGCCGTGGGACAAAGAGGCTTGGCTTGGGAAAGGGCAGAGCCAGCCAATTTTATAATTCCATGCTGAGTGTCAGAGTCTTAGCTCCCTTAAGGGGGTCAGGCATTGGGAAGTGTTTGATAAGTTTCCACAAGCCTATTTAGGGGTCCCTCAGTGGAGGGGGTGGTCCAGAAGAGGACTTTTTTGGGTCCTTTATTTCTTTAAAAAATTTTTTAACTTAATTTAATCAGTAAAATCTGCCTCAAATCCTGCAGAGAGAAGACTGCAGGGTAATTGATTGATGTACACTGCTTGAGAGAATTCACAAGGGCCCAAGAAGGAATGCAGTTCTTCCTTAGCTTTGTTTGACTGCATGCTTGTGTGTTTGTTTGGCTTTTCTTTGCTTGTTTGTTTCTTGCTTTTCTTTCCTATTTCCACCGAACCCTATTTTTTAAAAAGGACGTGCTGCTACCTTGTTGCTTCTTTGTTGTGCTTCTTCTTCCTTGATTTATCTATTCTCTGTGTATACTGATTTTGTCTACCAATGCTATATCTTTTCTTTCCTTCATCTTTCCACCCTCTGTTTTCTGTTATGGTTTTTACATTCCACCTTTTTTCATTAGTCCTCAATTTCATGCATGTAAATTTCTATCTTGTCTATACTGTTTTCTTTTTTTATGATTAATAACTTATTCCTTTCAGCCTTTTCTTTACTCTTTCCATCCTTCCTCATCATTCCGGCCTTTTAAATCACTATATATATTTTTCTCTATTTGATTTCCCATTCCATTATAAGTACTTCACTTTTTTCCCCTTATTACTCAAACTGCCTACATGAGTTAAATATTCATTTTACTAAGTCTGATACAGTCTCTCTTGTAAATTTTATCAATATTACTATTATCATTTTCCTTTCTTACCTCTTTGGATTCCTTTGGCCCTAATCTTTTTTCTTCAAAGGAACATAGAAAAATACAAGGAAATACAAGAAGAACAAAGTGTCAAAGAGAAAACTTAACACACACACAGAACCACCAGCTAAATAAAACTCTAGAGCACAGAGAGAAACTAATCAACTGAATAAATCCATCTAGATAAAATGTTGACCAGAGGGAAACAAAAAATTACAAACAAATCTGAGAAACTGGAATACATGGACCATTCCAATGATCAAACTAAAAAACAGAAAGAGATTGAGAACATTGAACAACTAATCAAAGCTGTCCAAACAAATATCATGGAACAACTTTATGAAGTGAAGAAAAAGATTAAGGATATTAATCTCTTCATTGTTGAAAATTAAGAGATTAATAAATGTTGAAAAATTCCCAATCTTATTGAGGGAGATGGATATACATGTCCAGGAAGGACAGAGCACCCCAAACAGTATAAATCCAAAAAGGCCTACTCGAAGACAGATAATTGTCAAAATGTCTAATGTTCAAGACAAAGAGAAAACACTCAAGGCAGCAAGAGAAAAGACAACCATCATATACAAGGGAAGCACAAAATGATTAAGTGCTGATTTCTCATCTGAAACCATGGAGGCAAGAAGACAGTGGTATGGCATAGTCAAGATACTAAAAGAAAAATCTTCCAGCCAACAATTTTCTATCCAGCAAAGCTGGCATTCAAAATTGATGGAGATCTCAAAATATTCACAGATAAACAGAAACTAAGAGAATATGCCAATAAGAAACTTGCACTTCAAGGAATAATAAAGGTAGTTCTATAGGTGAAAGGACAAAACAGGAGAGAGAGAGTTAGAGTATAAGAACAACGAAAAAGACAAAAAGAGAAATAAAAACAATATATGACATACATAAATCCAAAGAAAATACGCCTAATGTAGGAAATTCATTGATAGTAATAAAACTGAATGTTAATGGATTAAACTCATCAGTACAGAGACACAGATAAGCAAAATGGATAAGGAAATATGACCCATCTACATGTTCTCTAAAGGACCCACATTAGACCCAGGGATTCAAGGAGACTGAAAGTGAATGGTTGGAAAACAATTTTATAAGCAAAAAATAACCAAAAAGGGGAAAGGAGTAGCTATCCTAATATTGCACAAAATAGATTTTAAATGTAAAACCATTTTAAGTGACAAAGTTGGACACTATGTATTAGTAAACGGGGTAATCTTCTAAGAAGAGATAACAATCATAAATATTTATGCACCTAATCAGGATGCCTCAACATACATGAGGCAAACACTGGAAAAAATAAGTGGAGAAATAAATGCCTCTATACTTGTAGTGGGGATTTTTATACATGATTATTAGCATAAGAAGGAACATCTAGACAGAGAATCAATAAAGAAACCAAGACTCTGAATAATACATAAAAGGACCTGGACCTAATAGACATATACAGAATGCTACACCCAAATATAGCGAGATATATAATCTTATTGAGTTCACATAGATCATACTCGAAGACAGACCACATGCTAGGCCACAGAACAACTCTCAATGAATTCAAAACTATTGAGATTATACAAAGTAATTTCTCTAACCAAATGAAATGAAACTGGAAATCATTAAGAGCCATAGAACCAGGTTAGGCACAAAGATATGGAAGCTAAACAACACACTCTTAGACAAACATTGGGTCAAGGAGGAAATCTCAAAAGAAATCAGTAACTACGTTGAATCAAATGAAAATGAAAACACAATATATCAAAACTTATGGGATGCAGCCAAAGCTCTCCTGAGAGGCAAATAAAAAGCCATACATGCATATATTAAAAAGAAGAAAGATGTAAAATGGAAGACCTGACTGCACACTTGGAGGAATTGGAAAAACAACAACAAACTAACCCCAAAGATATTAGAAAGAAAGAAATAGCAAATATTAGAGCAGAACTAAATGAAATTGAAAATAAGAAAGCAGTAGAAAAAAAAAAAACAAAACCAAAACCTGGTTCTTTGAGAAGGTCAATATAAATGACAAACCCTCAGCCAGACTAAGAAAAAAAAAAAAGAGAACAGAGGCAAATACACAAAATAAGGAAAGAATAAAGGGATATCACTACTGACCCCAATGAAATAAAGTGTATCATAAGAAAATTACTTGAAAAAATATATGCAAACAGGAATGATAATTTAGAGGGAATGGACAAATTCCTAGAAACTCACAAACAACCTACATTGATGAAAGAAGAAATTGATGAATTCAACAGCCCAATTTTAAGTAAAGAGATAAACTCAGTCATCAAAAACCTCCCAACTATGAAGCACCCAGGACTAAATAGCGTCACAGGTGAATTCTTCCAAACATTCCAGAAATAACTAACACCAATTCTGCTTAAGCTCTTCCAAAAATTAGAAAAAGTAGGAACATTTTCTAACTCATTCTATGATGTCAACTTTACCCTAGTACCACAGCCAAACACAAATACCACAAGAAAGGAAAATTACAGACCAATTTCTCTAATGAAACTAGATGCTAAAATACTCAACAAAATACGTGCTAATCGCATTCAATAACATATCAAAAGAATTATACAGCATGATAAGTGGGTTTCATTCCGGGTATGTAGGGATGGTTCAATATAAGAAAATCAATCAATGTAATACACCACATAAACAGATTGAAAGAAAAAATCACATGATCATCTCTATAGATGCAGAAAAAGCATTTGACAAAATACAGCATATTATCCTGATAAAAACAGTGCAAAAGGTAGGAATAGAAAGAAACTTTCTCAACATGATAAAGGGTATTCATGACAAACCCAAAGCTAACATCATCTTTAATGGTGAAATCCTAAAAGCCTTCCCTCTGAGATTGGGAACAAGACAAGGATGCTTACTATTACCACTCCTATTTACCATTGTCTTAAAAGTACTTGCTCGAGCACGGAGGCAAGAAAAAATATATAAAAGGCATCCAAATTGGAAAAGAAAAAGGAAAAATTTCATTATTTGCAGATGATATGATCGTATACATAGAAAGCCCTGAGAAATCTACAACAAAGCTTCTAAACCTTATAAAGGAGTTCAGTAAGCCCGCAGGCTAGAAGATCAATGCTCAAAAATCAGTAGCATTTCTGTACACCATTTACGAGCAATCTGAGGAGGAAATCAAGAAAAAAATACCATTTACAATAGTATCTAAAAGAATCTAATACCTAGGAATAAATTTAACTAAAAATGTAAAAGGCTTCTATACAGAAAACTACACAACACTGTTAAAAGAAATCAAAGAAGATTAAATAATTGGAAGAATATTCCTTGTTCATGGATAGGAAGACAAAACAACATCAAGATGTCTATCCTACCCAAACTAATCTACAGATTTAATACAATCCCTATAAAAATCAACACTGTATTTTTTAAGGCATTGGAAAAACTAACTACAAAATTTATTTGGAAGAGTATGAGGCCCTGAATCTCCAAGGACATATTGAAAAAGACAAATAAAGTTGGAGGTATCACAATACCTGTCTTTAAAGCAAACTATAAAGCTACAGTGGTGAAATCCACATGGTATTGGCATAGAGATAGACACATTGACCAATGGGACTGAACTGAGTGTCCTGATATAAATCTTCACATATAGAGTCACCTGAATTTTGACAGGGCAACCAAGTCCACTCAGTTGGGAGAGAATGGCCTCTTCAACAATTGGTGCTTGGACAAATGTACATCCATATCCAAAAGAATGAGTGAGGAAGAGTGTCTCACCCTTTACATGAAAATCAACTGAAGATGGATCAAAGATCTAAATATAAGAACCAAGACCATAAAGACCTTGGAAGATAATGTAGGGAACCATCGATAGGACCCTATAATAGGAAATGGTTTCATGAACATCACACACAAAGTACTAGTAGTGAAAGAAAAAATAGATAAATTAGATCTCCTCAAAATTAAAATCTTTTGCACCTCAAAGGACATTATCAAGAAAATGAAAAGGCAGCTTACCCAATGGGAGAAAATATTTGGCAAACATATATCTGATAGGAGCCTAATATCCTGCATATATAAAGTTATCCTGCAAGTCAAAAATAAAAAGACTAACAACCCATTTATAAAATGGGCAAGTGACCTGAAAAGACACTTCTCCAAGGAAGAAATGCAAATGAATAAAAAGCACATGAAAAAATGCTGGTCATCTCTAGCTATTAGAGAAATGCAAATCAAAACTGCATTGATATACCATCTTACACCCATTAGAATGGTGTCTATTAATGAAACAACAGACTATAAGTGTTGGAGAGGATGTGGAGGAATGGGAACCCTCACCCACTGCTGATGGGGTTGTGGAATGGTCCAGCCACTGTGAAGGACAGTTTGGTGGTTCCTCATAAAACGAATTATAGATCTTCCATATGATCCAGCGATTCCACTGCTGGGTATAAACCCAGAAGAACTGAAAGCAAAGACACGAATATATATATGCATACCAATGTTCATAGCAGCATTGTTCACTATTGCCAAAATTTGGAATCAACCCAGTTGCCCATCATCAGATGAATGGATAAACAAAATGTGGTACATACATACAATGGAATATTACTCATCTGTAAGAAGAATAAAGTGCTAACACATGGGATAACATGGATGAATCTGGAAGACTTTATGTTCAGTGAAGCAAGCTAAGCATTGAAGGATGAACAGTACATGACCTCACTGATATGAATTAAGGAAATTGAGAAGTTTCTGAGAACTATTGTCTTAAAGGTAGGTGTACAAGAGAGAGAAAGAAAAGAGAAAGTGAGCCATCGCCCATATGCATGTAACCTATGGTAAAGTCATTCAGTGTAGTTGTGTATTGAAGGGATAGTACAGGAGGGTATTGATATATTATGTTGGTTGGTGCAGGTTGACAGGTGGGTAGATTGGGAAGGGTGGGATAGAATACCCAGGATACTGAAGGGAGAGCAGAAATAGACAGGTGGGCATCTTTAAAGAGCAAGGGTGGTTCCTAATAGTGGAGGACAAAGCAGTGTGTCATGACCTTTTGTTGCGTGTAACTATGAATCTCGTCATCCAATGAGTCAAGCCAGGGGATTGTCGTGGGCACTGGGGGGATGCGGAGGGAGGAACAGAATAGATCAAACAAGGGGTATTTAGTCATCAGTGGAAATGTTTTTCATTACCTTACAGTGATGGACACAGGACATGGTAAATATCATCAAAATTTATAAAAGTGTACGATCTAAAATGTAAACCATACTTTAAACCATTGACAATGTTTAGTAGCTATGTTTCACTATCTGTATATCAATTATAATAATGCTACCATGCACATACAAAAAGGTTTTAATATGGGGTAAAGAAAGAGGGAGGAGGTTGGATATATGAGAGTGTCCTGTATTTGGTGTGTGACTTTACTGTGACCTAAAACTTCTTTGAAAATTAAATGAAAAATATTGAGACACTTGGGAGTGAGAGGGGGAAGGTTCCATGGTACTGACGGGACACCAGATATTGCAGTGATAAATGGCAAAATGTCAAAAAAAATTTTTTTAATATTTTATAATTTTTTCTCATTTTTGAATAACCCAAACCTTTAATTTTATTTTATTTTTATTTTTTTTTAAGTTTGCATGTATTTTATTTCTTACATTTAAGCATCATTATTATTTCATTTTCCTATTAATTGTATTTGGCTATTTTATTGACTTCATCTTTAAAGAAGTTTGGGATCACAGAAGGGTTAGAACTGGGACGGGAGAGGATCCTTGGTGGGGGATGTCAGGGATGAGGGGTTCATGGGAGGAAGTTCACCAGAATGTACATAAAAGGTAGATAAAATTGTTCAAATGTTCAAGAACATAGTCACATTGGGTGGAGAATAACTCAATAAATGAGAGAATACTGAATTCCCAACCTGGAGAGCTCTGCTCTATTCTCCAAGGGAGTAGAAACAGTCACACAAGTGCAGGAGCAGTGTCTGGAAAGGGAGGATTATACACTACTTGACTCTTGTTATTGATGACTACCCTTATGAGTCTTTGTCTTGAAATTGAAACTTAGCCTATTGTTATAGGGTGCCTAAAGGTTGCCTCCTGAGAGCCTCTTTGTATATGCATATACAAATACACATATACATTTCTATAAGTTTGAGTGAACTTCACAGGGAATAATATTTTCATAGAATACTATATTTAATATGCTAAATTACTGTAATTAAGGAAACATTATTCAATAATATCAGAATATGTGTGTTTCTAACTATTAATTAAAAACATAGTATCATTTCCAAAATAAAGGGAAGAGAATTAAGAAGAAAAAAATATATTTGTGACTGGACAAAAACTGCTTATGGTTCCCTCTGTACTCCAAACATGGGAGAAATTCTGCACAACATTAGTGAGTTCCTTGTCCAATTTTGATAACTAAACTGGGAAATGTTAAAGACTTAGAATAAGCAAGAAGATGAGCCAAATATCAAAGAAGAGCTTTGAAAAAAAAATAGGCATGAGAGAGAAATTGGCCATCAGGTAAATTGACCAACATATTCACATGCTTAGACAACAGCACAAATTACAAGTCAAACAAGAAAACAAAAAGATCAGAATTACAGGAGATTCTAATGGGAGTGTTGCAGACTGAAAAGAAAAACAAGGGAAAGAGACTTGGAGAAGGGTGTAAAAATGAAGATTATTAGGAAATTAAATTATAAAATTAAAATGTGAAATGACAGACAATAGTACAATATGACAACAAAAAGACAGACAGAATTGTTGAAGTAAAAAATCACTTTACAGTAATAACATTGAATGTTAATGGATTGAACTCCTAATTTAAAGAAATAGACCGATAGAATGGATCAAAAAATAGCCATCTATATGTTGTCTAGAAGAGAGTAACCCCAGATATAAGGACACAACCAGGTTAAAATAAAAGGCTAGAAAAAGATATTCCATTCAAATAGTAAGCAAAAATGAGCTGGAGTAGTAATACTAATATTGAAAAAAATAGATTTTAAATGCAAAACTGTTGTAAGGAATGAAGAAGGTCATTATATATTAATAACAAGGACAATTCAGCAAGAAAAAAGTAAATGTAAGAAATATTTATGCACCTAGCCTGAGTGCCCCATGATACATCAAGCAGAAACTGACAAAGCTGAAGGGAGAAATAGATGCCTTTACAATAATTGTTGGAGACTCCAGTACACTGCTCTCAGTATTGGACAAAACATTTGGACAGAGGATAAATAAAGAAACAGAGAGTTTGAATAGTATGATAAATGAACTAGACCTAAGAGACATCTATAGAGAAATGCACCCCAAAACAGCAGGATATACATTATATTCAAGTGGCCATGGATCCTTCTTCATGATAGACCATAGGCTGGGTCACAAGACATGTCTCAATAAATTTTAAAAAATTAAATTTTACAAAACACTTTCTCTGATAATAACAGAATGAAGCTGGAAATCAATAATGGATGGGAAAAGGGAAAATTCATAAATACGTGAAATTAAACAACACAATTTAAAAATAATCAGTGGGTCAAAGAAGAATTTGCAAGTGAATTCAGCAAATATCCTGAGATGAATGAAAATGAGACCACAACATATCAAAACCTATGGGACACCACAAAGACAATGCCAAGAAGAAAATGTATAGCACTCAATGCTTACATTAAAAAGAAGGAAGAGCTGAAATTGAAGACCTAACTGCACACCTGAAAGAACTAGAAAAGAACAGCAAATTAATAACAAAACAAGATGAACTAAAGAAATAGTAAATATCAGAGCAGAAATAAAGGAAATTATTTCAGAAATTGAAAACATAGAAACAATAGAGAAAAACAGCAAAAACCAAAAGTTGGTTCTTTGAGAAGATCAACAAAATCAAGCATCTTTTAGCTGGACTGACAAAGAAAAAAAGAGAAAAGATGCTAATAAATAAAATCAGAAATGAGAGATATCATAAGAGGATACTATGAATAACTTTAAGCCCACACAATGGAAAATGTAGACAAGACGGACAAATTCTCAAGAGCTTGTAAAAAATTAAAAAGGAAAGAATGCTACCAAGTTCATTCTATGAAGCCCACATCACTCTAATACAAATATCCCTAATTAATATAGATTCAAAAATCAACAAAATACTTGCAAACCAAATCTAAAAGCACGTTAAAAGAATTATATACCATGTTTAAGTGGGCTTTATTGCAGGTATGCAAGATGGTTCAACACAAGAAAATCAATTAGTGTAATAAATCATGATGATGAATTGAAGAAGAAAAATCACATGATTCTCTCAATAGATGTAGAAAAGGCATTAGACAAAATGCCTTATTAGTATGGCTAGTAATTTTTGCTTATGTCTAGGCATCTGAATGTTGTTGAATTTAATTTGATGGCTAATTTCTATCACTTGGCTATTATTTTTACTGCTCTTCCTTGATATCTGCTACAACTTATTTAAGTTTTCAAAATTGGGCCAGGGATTCATTAGCAGTTTGCAGATTTTCTCCTAAGGGAGTGAGTAGAGAGAACAGTTTTTGTCCATGCAATTTCCAGACCAGCCAGCAGATGGCCCTAATCAGCAAACCTTTCCAAGGTGATATTTCAGGCTTGGCTTTCCTGTGTTGACTCTCCAGGTCAGAGATTCAAAGCAGGCTCTGCTGGCTGGGTTCCTGATGAAAAGTACCCTGACCTCCCCTTTCTTTACCCTTGAAAAAGTTAACAGGGAGGAAGATGTCTGTTCCCCTCTTAGTTGAGTGCAGTGAGCCAGATGTTTTTCCACAGTTTAATATCTTGGGGTAGGGGAGAGGAGTCCTTTCTAGCTGCCACAGAATCTTGGTAACTCATATTTGACAATTCAGCTTCATTGTGTCTCTGTTTTTCACCCTCCTGGGAGTTGTACAGGACTGTCCTGGTATGTAGACCCTAAAAGCAGTTCCCTCAGACAGCTTTTGGCTGTTTTCCCATTGTTTCTCTGAGATCATTCAGCTCTGGCTGCCAGTCCATTGCCATCTTCCCATAATCCTCCTAATGTTTATTTTTAAATGTCACAATATTAATATATTGCAATTTATGAAGATTGAGTGTAAAATTCAGCATTGGGTCTATATTGTTAAGGTTGGGCATTTCTCCTCTAACAACAAAAGACATTTATACTCTCTATTGTTTGCTAGAATCAGAAATTTGGGGGTATCTTTCAAAATACAGCATTCTGCTTAATAATTCTGTGAAGCTCAAATGATGATCAGCAGGAAGATGTTATGTGATCTTTTATTATTTTACCAAGACTAGTTTGAAGGGATTTATCCATGAGTTGTCTACAAGACATTAGTAGTTTGGTTGATGTATGTTGTTTATCTCTGTTACAGTAATATCATTCTGTATATAAGATATGTCTTCTTGTTTCTTGTTCTCAATAGATATCAATTATAAAGTAGCTACACATTCCCATAACTTTCCTGAGGACTCAAGCCACATCTCTCTTTCAAAGACTATAGATAAGAGGTTTGTCATAGTGTAGAAGACAGACACTATTTCATTCTGCTCAGCAGTATGATAGGCTTTGAGGAGAAACTGCTTGAAGATTGTTGCTCCATAGAAGAGAGCACAATCATATGGGGGGAACAGGTTGCCAAAATATTTCTCAACCCTAAGTTTGATTCTAATTGCAAAACAGTAGGAAGTATCTGCCCATATGAGGACATAATGGAAAATATAGGAATGAGGAGGAACACTACACTACTGACATAAAGTTTATTTTCATAAAGAGATGTATCAGCAAAAACAAGTTTCAAAACAGCTGCGATTTCACACAAAAAAAGATGGATTTCCCAGGATGCAATAAGGGGCATTCAAATTATATGTGACACATGAACCAAGGCATTGAACAGAGCACCCAGCCAAGTGCCAGCCATTATGAAGACATGGATGGTAGGGCAATGGGAACTGAGTAACAGAGTGGGTGGGATATCGCCACATAGTGGTCATAAGCCATGACTGCTAGGAGAAAGCACTGCATGCCAAAAAGTGTAGTGAAGAGAATGAGCTAAAATCCACAATTAATAAAGGAAATTGTATTCATCCCAGACAGGAAATCAGCGGCATCTTTGGGACAAAAGTGGAGCTATAGAAGAAGTCCATGATAGAAGTTCACTGAGAAAGAAATACATAGGTGTATGGAGTCAAGAGTTCCATCAAATGAGTATCATCATCATGATATAGCCAAGAGTCACAAGAAACATCAATAAGATGAGAGAGAAGAGAATGTTGGCAGCTTGTGTGTGGTGAAATTACCGAAGGAGAAAAAAGTTCTAGTGGTCCAATTAGGCCATCTTCCCATTCTCTGCTTCCTTATTTATTATCCTGGTAAGATTAGACAAAAATACTTAGTGTCAACATAATTCATCCCTCCTTCATTTTACAATGTGTAAGCTTTGTTTTCTTCCCTATTCATAAACATATATATTGCATGTTCAACTATTTTCAACACCATCTCATTACCACACAAATGTTTTAAACAATATTTGCCAAGTTATTACACTCTAAGTATTGTAAAGAAGTTCATTTTGACTCCTTGAAATTTAATAATTTTAATAAGCAGGATTTTAATTAAAATATAAAATTAAAATATGTCTATAAAATCCCTTTCCCTGTATCTTTCATCTGTCTCTTTGTCAATATATGATTCTATCTATATCTATATATCTTTATTTCTCAATATCACTGTTATTTTACTTACCTATATATCTTTTAAAGATTTATTTATTTATTTATTCCCCATCCCTTGTTGTTTTGCACTAGCTGTCTGCTCTGTGTCCACGCACTGTGTGTGCTTCTGAGTTTGCTTGTCTTCTATTTTGGGCATCACTGGGAAGCAATCCTAGGACCTTCTGGAGTGGGAAAAAGGCATTCAATCTCTTGCTTCACCTTGGGTCTCTGGTCTGTGTCTCTTATTGTTGTGTTATCTTGCTGTGCCAGCTTTCTGTGTGGGGCGCACTCCTGCACAGGCCAGCACTCCTTCATGGGCGAGCAGTCTGCATGGGCCAGCACTCCACATGGGCCAGGTCTCTGCTGAGGCCAGCTTACCACGTGGGCCAGGTTGCCTTCACCAGGAGGTCCCAGGAATTGAACCCTGGACCTCCAATATGGTAGATGAGAGCACAATCACTTGATCCACATCCGTTTCCCCTATCTATAATTTTATCACTAGATATGGCTATAACCTTCACAAATAGTTCAAGATATTTCATGGTTTTGCTTTGTAGTCTTTTGAAAGAGGTAGAGAATAATAGCTGTTTTACTTATGCCATATTAATATTATAACAGTTATGGAAGGGATTACTTTCTTGTTTTCAAAGGCAAGTTTGGTTTTCAGAGAGATCATGTAATATTGCATATTTATACACAGCAGTTAATGAACCAGGACCATAATCACATCTAAATATTTCTCGGTTCTCTTACATAATGTGGCTTTTAAAATAATAATCTTTTATATATGTTCTTTATTTTGAAATCAAAGTGGGTAAATCTTACTTTGTTTTATTTGTAATTTGACAACTGAAAACTTAAGACCACCCAAATTGGACCAGAAGAAGCCCATTCTCAAACAAGATGCCAGCTGGTTGAGATTCAGTAATTTGACTTCACATACTTAAAAGATTGTGGATGATATGACAACCTACAAAATCAACAGAAACAAACAAAATGAAAAAAATGGTTAAGGAAAAGGAAGCAAAAAAATTCTATTAGTGTTATAATTTGACCTGAGGGATAAATAAAGTTCTTCATCTCTACTTAATCCAGAGGTTCTAAACCTTTTTTGTTCCATGAACCACTTTGCCAGGCAGGTGAAATGAATACTATGGTAATCTATAGTATACATAGATAAGTCAAGGAAATGCTAGATTTCAGTTAGAGGTCAGAGAAAAAAAGATAATAAGTTGATTTTTTTTAGTTCAAGCTCACGGACCCCCTGAAATCTTTCTGTCAACTCTTTGGGGTTCCATGGACCCCTGGCTAAGAAACCCTATAGCTCTGTGAGAAGGGAGACAAAGTGTATCTTGTACAATGAAACAATAACCTGGTCTGAAGGAGGCAATGAGAAAACTTCAATTGGCTCATATGCTACTTTGTTTTAAAAAAAAGGGAGTAGATTGGTTAAGTTTGAGAATGTGCATGCATTACATTGTTCAAGATTTTCCTCAAAAATTAGCTCATTTTAAAATGCAACATCTATAATAACATTAAGAAATCAACTTCACTCAACACATAAGACTAGCCTCTTTCCAGGGAAAGTATAGTCAAAGTCATTGGCTGCCTCATTTAGTGACTTGCTTTTTATGGGTAGAAGCCTCCCCATTTGTTATCTTCAAAAGGTCCTAGTTACACTAGATTAACATACATAAGAAAGGATTAAAATTAAGAACACCTCTGATGGAGGTACATAATTTAACATACCAAATGTGATTTATATTTGTCTAGCTAGGAGTTAAGGTTAATTTGTAGTTTGCTATAGCTGGAAATTATTAGAGGCTAGCTTTTCCACTACTTTCCTTGATTTTTGTTTCCCCTGATTCTTGGGATTGTCCTAATTATTTCTTAAATCATGTCTCAGCCTTACATATCTTTCTGTTGTAATCTGTTTTCATTATATAGGAAATTTATCGATTTATTTGAAATGTGGGTATAGGGTAAGCATCCTATAATCCTATGATTGGGTTTCCTTGTTTTAGTTAACTTGTGTCTCTAGGCTGTGACTTTCACAAATGTTTCACAGCTTTGTTAACCCTATCCCCATGTGAGATAAGAAATGTAGAGCAGGCTATTATTAGGTATTTCTCTTACACATCAAAAGCTAGAGGAAGACTTCTTTCAGTATTTCTTTTTACAACATGAAAGGGTAGACTTTGCTGCAATTTAGAATTTCCCTTCCATCATATCACACAGACTCTGATAAAACCAAACTCTGTTAGACTCTGGTAAATTAGTTTCCTTGAGGGCAGTCTTTCTTTAAGGAGAACAGATGACTTTAGGTGAAATATTTCAAAATATTTACCTTTTTTCTATCTACTGGAAATACAACAGGGTTGTTCTCCAGTCTTTGCAGTAGGTAAATGGTGTTGTGATTGGAAATAAAACTTAGGAATACTTGGTCCCAAGGCAGGTTCTACTAGAGATTTTATGTGTTAAGAATGTCTGCACTGAACATTCACAAATTGATCAACTAGAGTTCAAGCATTCCTATTATTACAGGCTCTGGCAGTTAGCTTCCACTTCTTTCCATCTCCTTCAGGTCAGCAGTGATTAATATTAACTCCTACTGTATTTTCAGGGCAGAAGTTTGCTTTGTGACCTCAATTCTCTGACAGATGAAGAATTTTTGTTGTTTTTCAGATTATGCAGCATTTTCATTGCTTTTGGAATAGGAATGGTGACTTCCAAGAGTTTTACATGCCAGACCAGATATTGGAAGTCCAAGAAATGTATTTTATTTCCAAACATCTGAGAAATTTTCACAAAATGGATTTTGTATTGGTTCCAAAGATTCCCTAACAAATTATTATAACTCCCAGTCTTTTACCGTAAAGTTACAAACTGAACAGGTGGGTGGAAATAATGCCATAATTCCTTTTGAATACCATATTAACAAATCAAATATGTCAATATGCTAAAATTATTTTAAAATATCATTAAAAATCTTCTAAAAAGAGTTTTAAAATTTAATAGCATGGCAACATACATAGAACATGAAATATTAATTCAAAAGAGTAGATAAATATGAATGGGTGGGTCACAGCCACTATAAAAGGCCACTATGATAGCCTTTGATCAAACAAAACAATAAAATACAAAGCAGATATATCAACATTCATTGAGAAAATAGAGATGGCAAAAGCATACAAATAAATTAAAAATAAGATTCTAGAATATAAATGGAACACAATGCTCTTCAGAGAGTTAGATTTTAAATTGAAGAAATAATGCAGAATTGTTGTCTTACCTGAAATGATACACAAGTGTGATAAAATAGTATATTTTTAACACCAATAAGTGTCTGCAGTTAATTTCTCTTAAGCAAAGCTGCTTATATATTTTTTCTGTGTTAACCGAGAAGGATGATTGTAAAATTGTAGCTGAAATTCAGCAAATTTCTCCTTGGGATTTAATTTTTTTCTCCTTTTTCCTTATATTTAAATATAATGCAGAGAGTATCCAGTTCACGCATTGAGCTAATATGTGTTTGTTCTGGATGATATCTATTTCTTAGAATTCAAACCATAGTGAATTTTTGAATGCCTATTGTCCAATTTTTTATCCAAGTTTATTTCAAATTCAAAAAATAAGTGGAGACAAAAGGTAGCTCAACAATTATGGAAACATTACTCTTAATATGTTCTGTCCAGAAATTTTACCTCATCTAATTCCAACAAAAAAAAAAAACACCACACAATAGTTTGCCTGCATTCAGAAAGATACACAGATGAACACAGATTAGTTAAATCATATAGTCAGGATCTCTTCATTAATAAAAAAATAAAGAGAATAAAAATGCTTAATCATATTCATATCTCACTCAGTAGTTAAACTTCATGATTTATTCCTCAAAATATAGTGAATCTAGGTATCTGAGTCTTTTATTGAAACAGGAATTTTTCCTGTGATTTCCTCCTCAGAATTTTCAGTGCTACTGTACAAAAACACTGATTTTTCTATGTTGATCTTGTATCCTGCCACTTTGCTGAACTCATTTATTAGCTCAAGAAGCTTTGTCATGGATACTTCAGGATTTTCTAAGTACAGGATCATGTCTTCTGCAAACAATGAGAGTTTTACTTCCTCTTTTCCTATTTGGATGCCTTTAATTTTTTTTTTCTTGTCTAATTGCCTTAGCTAGGACTTCTAGTACAATATTGAATAACAATGGTGACAATGGGCATATTTGAGTTATTCCCCATCTTAGAGGGAAAGCTTACAACCTGTCCCCATTGAGTGTGATGTTGGCTGTGGTTTTTTCATATATGCCTTTTATCATACTGAGGAATTTTCCTTCTATTCCTCTCTTTAAAAGTGTTTTTATCAAAAAATGATGCTGGATTTTGTCAAATGCATTTTCTGCATTGATTGAGATGATCATGTGCTTTTTTCCCTTCAATTTGTTAATGTGGTGTATTATATTAATTGATTTTCTTATGTTGAACCAGCCTTACATACCAGGAATAATTCCCATTTGGTCGTGATGTATAAGTCTTTTGATATGTTGTTGCATTTGATTTGCAAATATTTTGTTGAGAAATTTTGCATCTATGTTCATTAGAGAGATTGTCCTGTAATTTTCTTTTCTTGTAGTTTCTTTATCTGGCTTTGGTATTAGGGTAATGTTGGCTTCATAAAATGTGTTGGGTAATTTTCCCTCCTCTTCAATTTTTTGGAAGAGTTTAAAGAGGATTTGGTGTTAATTCTTTTCAAAATGCTTGGTAGAATTCACCTCTGAAGTCATTTGGACCTGGACTTTTCTTTGCTGGCAGATTTTTGATGATGGATTCAATATCCTTAAATGTGATTGGTTTGTTAAGTTCTTGTATTTCTTGTAGCATCAGTGTAGCATGGTTGTGCATTTCTAGGAATTTGTTCATTTCATCTAGGTTGTCTGATTTGTTGGCATATAGTTTCTCATAATATTCTCTGGTGATTTTTTTTATTTCTGTGGGGTCATTTGTAACATCCCCTCTTTCATTTCTGATTGTATTTATTTTCATCTTATCTTTTTTTTTCTTTGTTACTCTAGGTAAGGTTTTGTCAATTTTGTTGATATCCTCAAAGAACCAGCTATTGGTTTTGTTGATTCTCCCTATTATTTTCTGTTCTCCTTTATATTTATTTCTGCTCTACTCTTATTATTTCTTTTCTTCTGCTTGCTTTGGGACTGGTTTGCTGTTTTGTTTTGTTTTTTCTAATTTCTCTAGTTATTCAGTTAAATCTTTGAGCTTAACTCTTTCTTCTTTTTTAATATAGACATTTAAGGCTATATATATCCCTCTCAAGACTGCCTTCATTGTATTCCATAAGTTTTGATATGTTGTGTTCTTGTTTTCACTTGTCTCAATATATTTACTGATTTCACTTGCAATTTCTTCTTTGACCCACTGATTATTTATGAGTGTGTTGTTCAGCCTCTGCACATTTATGAATTTACTTTTTTCCTGTCTATTATTGATTTTCAGTTTAATTCCTTTATGATATGAGAAGGCACTTTCTATAATTTCAATCATTTTATATTTATTGAGAGTTTCATTGTGTCCTAACATGTGGTGTATCTTGAAAAACAATCCATGGGCACTTGAGAAGAATGTATAACCCACTGAGTTTGGATGCAATGTTCTGTATATTTCTGTTAGTTCTAACTTGTTTATCATATTGTTCAAGTTCTCTGTTTCCTTGTTGATCTTCTGTCTAGTTGTTCTATCTAATGATGTGATTGGGTGTTGAAATCTCCAATGATTATTGTAGAAATGTCTATTTCTCCCTTCAGTTTTATCAGAGCTGGTCTCATGCATTTTGGGACACCCTGGTTAGGTGCATAGATATTTATAACTGTTATATCTTCCTGGTGGATTGTTCTTTATATTAATATATAATGGCCTTCTGTATCTCATAACATTTTTGCATTTAAAGTCTGTTTTGTCTGATATTAGTACAGGACCTCTGTGCAGAAAACTACAAAACAATGCTAAAAGAAATTTAAAAAGACCTAAATAAATAGAAAGACATTCAATGCAATACAAATCAAAATTTCAACAGCTTACTTTACAGAATTAGAGAAGGCAATTACCAAATTCATTTGGAAAGGTAAGTGCACCCGAAGAGCCAAAAGCAATCTGAAAAAAAAGAGTGCCATGATAGGAATTTCACTGCCTGACCTTGAAACATATTACAGAGCTACAATGATCAAAACAGCATGGTATTGGCATAAATATAGACACATTGATCAGTAAAATTAAATTGAGAACCCAGAAATAAACTCTCACTTACATAGTCAACTGGTTTTTGACAAACATACCGAGTTCATGTTAATGGGGCAAAAGAGTCTCTTCAAAAAATGGTGTTGGGGAACCGGATATCTATAATCAAAAGAATCAAAGAGGACCCCTATGTCACCCCCTATAAAAAAATCAACTCAAAATGGATCAAAGTTCTAAATAGGAAAGCCTGGATGATAAAACTACTAGAAGAAAATGTAGAGAAACATCTTCAGGACCTTGTAGTATGTGGTGGTTTCTTGTACCTTACATCCAAAGCACGTGCAATAAAAGAAAAAATAGATAGATGGGATCTCCTCAAAATTAAACACTTTTGCACCTCAAAGGACTTTGTCAAAAGGGTGAAAAAGCAGCCATCTCAATGGGAAAAAACATTTGGAAATCACATATATGATAAGGGTTTGAGATACAGGATATATAAAGAAATGCATTACTATGAACGAAATATATTGTGTAACATATTATTTGACTCAAAAAAATTATATATATCTTGAACATTTAAATAAGAAATGTATGTACTCATTAAAAAAAATAGTGAACTATTATAAAAGCCTAGTAAACTGAGTGTCCAAAGATTTCTTGCTCACAATATTCATGGTCAAAAAGGGACAGCTGAGGAGGGTAGTGAATCTTTGGAAGTCTCTCCTGGGTGAAGGACAGCATCTTATAATGGACATTTGATAACTCTATAGGTGGATATATTCCAAATGTGCAGAATGTAAATATTTTTCTGTTAGAAATTTATATATGACAGTTGCCAATTTTTAATACTGGTTGCATGAGTATTCAAACAAATGAAAGTGATAAACAAAGTTTTGGATAAGTTGAATACTTTCGTTGGAAGATATATCTGAGATCCCCTAATTTTCCAGTTTAAAATATAGAAATCCCAGGGAAGGGACCAATTCATCTTGACTTGAGTCTATGTTCTTTCCTAGAACAATAATCAGTCATGACTAGGCTGATGGAGAAAATAGTTGGCTGTTCTAAGATAACATGCTTATGTATTTCACGATGAGTTAGGATTTGGTACTCATAGGCCAAACAAAACCCCTATGCTGGAAAGGGAGAGAAGACAGTTTATGAATAAGTTGAGGTATATATAGCAGATAATACAGCAAAAGTTGTCATGAGTTCAGGTGTACACAATTAGCTCTTATTCATTGCACTTAAGTAGAAGACCCAGATGTACTGTGGTGTGGATTCAAGATTTGCATATGAGATGACAGAAAGAAGTATCAGGACTAATTTATCTACATCAGTTAAATAATTTTAGGGCCATTGTTATTAGAATTATATTACAGTTTTAAAATATTAGTTATCTGGTGAAAATGAGGAAAGTACAATAATTAAATAAGTTGAGGGAGTTGGATGCAAAGAAATAATTTTTTTGCAACCACACATTTTTACAGATATTTTTATTTACTTTAGCTCATATTTATTAAACATCTTCTCCTAACATAGCCATGCTTTGAAGAATAATTGCTGCAGAAAATTCTCACGGGCCAATTATCATGCAATTAATGCCTAACAAGATGTGTTTGTTAAAACAAAGTGGTGGAGATAAGCAATACCAAATATTAGCAACATATTATAAAACTTAAATGTAAGAAAGAGTTAGTATGGCTGAGCAGCATTTCTATAATTGTTCATTGTTTATTTTAGCCAGTTCTATCTGACTAATTAATCTTTTGAAAATTAGAGTCAATGTATTGATTATTAAATACATACTGATTATTAAAACTAAGTAGAAAAATATTTAAATATAGATTTTTATACTGTACAATTGGCTGAAACTGGGACTGCAAGTTAAGTTTAAAAGGAAAGATGAACCATTGCAAAGAAAAATAGTATTACACATCAAACAATGTGGAGTGATTAATCATACTTATTATACCTATATTATAAGAAATGCATGTTGCATAAATTCAGATATATAAAAGATAACATTAAAGTATAATAGACATAATGGATTTGTTTTTCATTAATAACAAAAGAAAATCATTCAAATGTATATGAAAACATGAAGATCATAACTAATAGAAAGATACAAGTCATTGTGAATAGAAGAATCCCAAAGAAGAAATGCACAAGGCACATATGCAATTATGATGATACGTAACTAAATAATTAAATATTCATTACAATTCAAGCAAGGTCCCTTTTTCACTTACAAAACTGATTTTAAAAATCTTAAGTATAAAAACATATATCTTAAATTTTGCTGTGGATGGGGTTTGCCTACAGTCTTACATAATTATGTATATATATATTATATGCATAAAACTTTTTTTATATATTAAATGCATATAACATAAAATTTTATTTTAAAATATATATCAAGAAAAAATACTGATATCTTGCATCACATCGTGTTCATTCTTGAATATTTATCATGAAGAATATTCCATAGAAACTGCTATACACACACATACACACACACACACATACATCTGTATGCAGTTATATACATATATTTATATATGGATGCATACATACATGTATTCAGCTGAATACACTCATCTATACACACACATTGGAAAGACAATGAATGAGATAATATTTCATTAGATTACTATATATAAAAGGTTAAATTTCTGAAGTTGATTATGTAAGTATTATTAAATAGTGAAAAAATATGTGAATATCACTGTGGTAGACTGAATTTATTTTATGAATTCAACAAAGAAAAAGATTATGTGTGTGAACTAATGCATTCCTTTGGGTGTGATAACCTTTCAAATGGCCATCAGTGAGGTATGACTCAGGGTGAGACTTGGCCCTTTTTCTGTCTGATGAAATGCACACACACAGGAAAAGGGAGCCACCATCTTTGATCCTGCCTTGTGAGAGAAAGAACTCCAATTTCACCTATAGCCGAACAGCAAGGAGAGAAGGTCTGAGAGGCTCAAATAACTGAGGCCCAGGGAAAGATAAACCATATGCATCATAGCTGGCAGATGAACTCAAGATAAAACAAAGCAGCCAACACTGATTGGTGAAGGAGGCCTGGAAAGAGACAAGCCCTATGCCCAATTGCCCACAGCTAAGCTCCAGGAGATGATGGTAGATTTTGTAGGGGAAGGCAGAAACCTCAACAGAGATTGGGAGCCACCTTGCTTCACTATGTGGCAACTTACTTAACACCTCTGATGGTGCCCAAATTTGGATAATTCACAGCCTCAGAAATGTAAGCTTTTGCCCCAAATAAATCCCATTAATAAAAGCCACCGCATTTCTGGTAGTTTAAATCAAAAGCCCTTTGGCAAACTAAAACAATCACTTCCTGAATAAAGTGAGAACAGAAGGAAAATATACATGTGTGGACCACAGTAGAATAATATATTCAGAATTAAATGTTACCTTAAGAATTGCAAAACTTAAGGTTTGAGCAATTAATTACTAATGTTTGTTTTTAAATGAGGTTAAACTATTATAATAGTGCTACTTAAAGAAAATAAGTGTAAAATTCAGCATAGAGTCAATAAGGTTGGGAATTTTTATCTTTTCTAATATTCAAAGATATTTCTCTTCCCTACTGTTTGCTAGCACTTGTAAATTTTCAGTGACTTTTGTCACAGTGCAATCTGCTTACAGTTCTAAGAACTGAGAACACACAAAGAGAGCTCTGCCATATTGGCCCTGCCATGTGAGAAAGATGATTCCAGTGAGAAAGAGGACCCCAGGTTTGCCTACAGTTGCAGACAACAGAGAAGCCCCATGAGTCTCAATTAGGTTAGGCACAGGGGAAGATGCCTGGTTACCCACAGCTGAGCTCAAGGAGAACGTAGAGAGTGACCAGCAAAACAAAAATTTTCCTTCGCCATGTGGCAGGAGTCCAGGATCTGCTAGCAGCCAATATTTGGTGGGAAAGTTCTCAGATGATGCATTTATTTGGACATTTTTGTAGCCTCAGAACTTTAAGATTTTCCATTGACAATTTTCTCATTATAAATGTCAGCCCATTTCTGGTATTTTGCATTGGCAACTCTGTTGCAAAGGAAGACAGAGGGTGAGAATCCACTTCAGGGAGCAATACTTTTATCACAGTTGCAAGTGTAAAAGGACTTGAAATGAGATCCAATAAAGAACTTCTCACCCAGGACAACCAAAAAGGAGGCAATGATGGGCAACCACCTTACCAAGGAACTGAGGTAGTTTACAACTGCAAACAAGAGAGTGCCATCCATCAGCCCGATGGAATTGAAGGCCCCTTTCCATTAGAGGTGGAGTGGACATCAGCATCCCAGAATTCTCAGGAATGGGGAATGAACTATGGACTAATGTAGACTTACTGGTATTCTATGACAGACTTATTGTGATTCTAGCAATGGAAGAAATTATATCATTGATGTGGAGGCAGTGGCCACTGGAGGTTCTGAGTGCAAGGAGAGGGAAAGCAGGTGTAATGAAGGGGCATTTTTGGGTCTTTGGAATTGTCCTCTATATCATTGTAATGACAGATGAAAGGCCATTATATATCTTGCCATAACCTACAGAATTGGGTGGGACAGAGTGTAAACTACAATGTAAACTGTAATCCACGCTTAGTGGCAATGCTCAAAAATGTGTTCACCAATTGCAATGAATGTACCACACTAATGAAGGATATTAATATGGGAAATTGTGGGAGATGTATGGAGCAGGGCAGGTGGGAATCCTCCATATTTTTTATGTAATATTTATGTAATCTAAGTATCTTTAAAAAAATAAAAATTAAAAAAAGAACGTTTAAAAATCAATGGAAAAATAGTCAACCCATTCAAATTAAAAAATGAATGGATTATCCCTTTGAATATTTTTATTTTAGTATAAATTAAACCATTTTAAGTATCCTTTGTCTTCTTTCCTTTGCTTGAAATTTTGCTAGGGATATTCTTCCAAGCCATTATATTTAATTATAGTTTATTTTAAAGTCTTCACTTTTCATAAGATGAACATAAACAAATTTTTCAATATTCTTCTATGGGTGGACATTTGTATGGCTTCCAGTTCTTTACAATTGTGAGCACTCCCACTACCATTGGTGTGTGTATCTCCTACTACTAATGGACACACATTTTTTTTTAGGGAATGCCTATGAATATATGTGCCATGTCAATAGGTATGGTAATCTTAAAATTAAATAAGCGAATCCAAACTGTTTCTAAATTTAGTTGTATTAAGCACCTTCTAGTATAGGAGGTCCCATTATTTCAAAACTATAAACAATGTATTCCTTAAGATTTTAAAGTCTGTGGATTTGGTGACTATTTAATATTATGTCCTTTTGGCTTTAATTTGTATAATCTTGATTATTAAGGAGTTTTGCAAATATTCATGTTTTTAATCATTTGTATTTCATTTCAGTAGTTGCATTAAATGATTTTGCTTTTATAAAAATATCCAAAGGAGCACAGGAAACCACTAGAGCAAATGCATAATTTCAGCAAGTGACTGTCAATAAGATAACACAAGATCAGCACTAAAATCACTGCATTTATATACACTAACAAGAAAAACTGAAGGGTAAATTAAGAAGTTTATTTCATTTATAATAGCTTTAAGAGGAATACAATATTATGGAATAATATTAACCAAGAATATTAAATATTTATGTACTGTAATCTAAAACATGCTTCTAAAATAAAGTTAACACTTAAATAAATGGCAAGGCACTCCATTCCATGGATTGGAAAACTTAATATTGTTAAAATGTCAATATGATCTAATGTTACCTACAAATTCAATGCAATCCTTATCAAATTATAAAATCTTTTACTTTTTGCAATAATAGAAAAGCACATCCCCAGAATCATATGGAATTCAAAGGGACAAAGAATAGCCAAAACTATAGGTAGAAAGAAAAAATGGAGGACTCCCATTTTCACTTTTCAAATTTTATACAAAACTACAATAATAAAAACAATGAGGTACTGCCACAAAGATCCCTAGAGACTAACGGAAAGATTTAATTATAGAGAAATAGACCCATATATCTATGATAAGCTGATTTTTTGCTAGAGAACTATGTATTTGCAATGGGAATAAAATAGTCTCCTCAACAAAGGTGTTGGACAACTGGACATCCACAGGCAAATGAATTAAGTGAAATGGCTACCCAAAATCTCATAAAAATTTTAAATGAAAATGGCCCTATAACTTAAGTATAAGAGATAAATGTTTAAAACACTTAAAAGATAACAGAGGACAGCTATTAAAAACCTGGGTTTAGGTAAATAGATCATTAGATATGGCACCAAAAGTATAAGCAACAAAGAAACAATAGATTAATTTGATTTAATCAATCTTTTTTGTAAATCAATGGACATATTAATGAAAGTTAAAGTTAATGTATAGAATGATAGAAGCTAGTACCAGACCTTTTTTTATAAGAGAAGGGTTTAAAATCCAGAATATATAAAAATGATTACAACATGACAACAAAAAGAAAAACAACACAAATGCTAAATGCACAAAAATAATGGTAAAATGGGCCAAAAGTTGGAAACAACCCAAATGTCCACCATCAAATGAGTAGGTAAACAAATGTATTGCATACACAAAAGATAATATCACTCATGAATGGGAATAAAATCCTGAGACATGCTGCAACTTAGAAGAACCTTCTGAACATGCTCAGTGAAATAAACAAGACACATAAGGACACAGTTTATATGATATAAATATAAGACATGTCTAGAAATATCACATTAAAAGTTAAAGGAAGTAATTTGGAATTTACCATGGTTTGGGGGCTGAAGGTAAGAGGAAATATACATTTGTTGGATATGGAGTGTGGATAAATAAAATTGATAAAAGTAAAATAAAGTTGGCATACCTAAAATTTTAAATAAAATTACATAAATTAAGATGACCATTATACCTATGAGGCTTGTCAATGCTATTCCATTTTTATGTGGGTTGATGGTTCATTAGGTGTTCTATTTTTGTGAATTTGTAAAATCATATTTATATGAATGAATTTTTTTGCTAAATATTAAATGAAATTATCTTAAACATGTTAACTAAAAACTGTCTTTTAAAGTGAGGACTCATTGAATTATTACAAATTTCTATTGGATGAAAATCAAGGCAAAGGATAAAATTAATAAAATGCTTAAATTATCTAACTAAGAGTTCTGATTTTGTAATACACAAAATGAATGAGAAAACACAATTTGTATGAAAGAAAACATGATGTATGTTTAGAGTATACTTCTCTTTGTTTACAATACTTGTCTGCTCTTGTATATTGTATACTACTTTTTCATTAGAATCCTTAGTATATTTATCACATCTATTTAAATACCTGATCTGATAATACTAGCATATCTGTCATAGTGATCCTGGTTCTGCTCCTCACTCTGTATCTGCAAACTGTGTTGTTTGCCTTTCTGAATGTCTTTTATTTTTTTTTGAAAGCCAGACTTGATATACCTAATAAAAGGAATTGAGGTGAATAGGCCACTAATGCTGTATCATTTTCCTTACTGCTTGACAAATACAACAGTACATTGCCCTAAAACAGGTATTTATTGGCTCATGGTTTCAGAGGATAGAAGACTTGCATAATCTCTGGGTTGGTAGCATTTTGGCTGACCAGAAATCCCTGGTTTCCTTAGTTTCCTATCACATGACAATATCCTTCCTCTCTCTCTTTTTCCATGTCTGGTTGATTTCCAACATCACTACTCAAAGTGCTTTTCTCTAAAGGAAGTCTCATTCAGGTGGGCTACAACTTAAGCAAAAATACCATTTTGACAAGGTCTCATTTACACACCCATACTAATAGATTAACATTAAGAACGCAAGTTTTCATTTTGTTTATTTTGCCCTGTAGGGCATATAATTCAAACTTCCACAATCCATGCTCTGGACCCAGAAAGACATAATTTTCCCAAATCATCACATCTCAAAATCATTAAATCACTTAAGCAATAACTCTGAATTCCAATTATAATTAAAATTAGTCACCTGTATGCTCCATCCTGGGAAGAAATTCTATTCTGTCTGATGGGCCTGTGCAACCTAGAAAACAAACTATTTCCTTCCAAAACACAATGGTTGGACAGGCATGGGATAAACATTTCCAGTTCTGAAAGGAGTAATTGGAAAGAAAACAGGAGTCTTGTATCCCAAACAAGTCTGAAACATCTCAGGACAGACTCCATTAGATTACAAGTTGTGAGTATCATCTGTGGATCAGTGATTTGTTCTAAGTCCTCATAGGTCAGCAGCTCCACGCTTTTCCAGAACTTGTTCAATGTCCATTTCTTCCACAAGCACAAGAGTGTAGGCCCCACCTTCTCCAAAATTGGAATTGTCACCAAACTCTGTCTAAATGCAGGGATATAGGCTCCATCATATTGAATCATTGGGGTGGTGGCATTCTCTCTAAACATCAGAATTCAAGGCCCAAACCCTCCAAGTGCCAGGCAAAATTGCCTGTCCCCTTAAAGCACAGGGGTTGACCAGCTGTTTCCATAAATGTGAGTGGGTCTGTTTTCTTGGCAGGAAAGGTACTTTTGGGTCCAGACATTTGTGCCAATATTTCTGGCCTTGAAGTCTACCTACCTTCAATTTATTCCTTCTCTGTTCCTTTCATACCAGGGTGGTAATGCTTCTGTTCACAAAAATTTTGCAAAACCTTATCAACTTTTTATTTTCAAAATCAATACTTTCTGCCTTCTCTGTACTTAATAGTTTATTTTTCAGCTTATTACTTTCCTCTAACATATTTTCATATGCTGCAATGAGACTCATCAAAGGTTTTTTAATGTCCCTAATCTCACCAACAGTCTCTTCAATGCAATCTAGGCTCTTTCTCTGAAGTGTTTCATATTCTTCCAGTCTTTATACATTTCCCAATTGCAAAGCAACTTCTACCTTTTTAGGTGTAAAACAGCAGCACCCCACTTTCCAGTACAAAAACTGGCTTTGTTTCCTAGCTGCTATGGCAATTATGATACAATGGTGTAGCTTAGAAACAGGAATGTATTGACTCATTATTTTTGAAACAAGAAGTCTAGCTTCTTCTAGATGTTGGCAGTGTTCTGTTTGGTAATCCTTGGGTTCCTTAGCTTTGCTTTCACATTGCGATGTCCTTTCTTGGGTTCTGTTAACATCCAGCTTCTGGTTCTGCCATATAAATTTCCCTTCACATAGCCTCCAGGAAAAGGATTAATGCCCAAACCTTACTCAGTTGGGTCATACCATAACTAAAGCCATCTTCAAAGGGTGCTATTTATAATAGATTCACACCCAGAGAAGTAGATTAAAAATAAGAACAGTCCTTTTCATTTCACTTAAGTGTAAGTCCAGACATCCTGTTGGGTGGGTTCAAGATTTGTTTTTGGCTATGAAAGAAAGATTTGGGCTATTTAATCCATATTGTTTTATTCAATTTTGGGGTATTGCTATTAGAATTATATTACAGTTTTAATATATTAGCTATCTGGTGACTGTGAAGAAAGTGAAATTATTAAATAAAGTGAAATGATAGTGGTTTTCTGCAAAGACATAAATATTGGCAGGTAAAAATTTTAACACATATTCAATTTATTTCATCTCATATTTATTAAACAACATCTCTTTTCAGAGATATGCATTAAGAGTTCACTGTTCTAGAAAATTTCCATAGGTTCAATTATCCTGGAATTAATAAACCATAGGATGTGTTTGTTAAAACTAGAAACAGAGATAAGGTAAGCCAATTCAAATATTAGCAAAATACTATAAAAAGTTAAATTAAGATTCAGTTGATATTGCTGAGCAGCATTTCTATAATTGTTTGTTTAATTGTTCTTGTGAGCCAGTTCTGCCCCCAAAATTAATCTTTTGAGAATTAAAGGCAATTTATTGATTTTTTAAAATTAAGTAGATGGATATTTAGATATAGAATTGCATAGTGCAGCACTTGATGAATCTTGAATTGTAAATAAAACATAAAAGAAAAAGACTAACCCCTGCCAAGAAAATATAGAATTCTAAAACAGAGAATGTGGAGTGATGAGATATATTTATTAAAAATCCAAAAATGAAAGTTGCATAAATTCAGATATCTAACCGATGAAAACATTAAATTATGAACATTAATGTATTGGTGCTTTTTTTCATTAATAATAAAAAAGAATCATTCAAATGTATATACAAGTATGAAGAAGAGATACAAAATAATGCTAAAATTCATTATGAAAAAATACCAAAGGAAAAAGTTTTAAAGCATACACAGAATTTCAATGGTATGTATCTAAATAAGTAAGTATTTATTGCAGTTCTAGTGAGGTTGCTTTTCACTCACAAAATTAATTTTAAAATTTAGTAGGATAAAATTATCTTTAATCCTGTTGTGAACTGGGTATTACATAGTCTTACAAAGCATGCACATTATACACATCAATTTTTTTTGCTATGTCTTAAATGAACACAACTCATAAAATTTAATTGGGAAATATACATCAAAAAAGTAATGATATACTTTGATGCATTTTTTAAATTTCTGAATATTTATGAGGAGAAAAATTCTTTAAGAACAGGGAATACTAATCATACATACATATATGTGTATATAAATTTATGCATATAGATCTGAAATATTTATGTGTCTGTTTTATATATAAATATATGTGTTATATAGATATATAATTTGAAAGAAACTAAAAACAAATACTATTTTAATAGATTACTGTATTTAATAGGATAAATTGTTGTAATTGATTAGGCAAACATTATCATATAGCATAAGAATATCTGTACTTCTAACAATTAGTTAAAAATCATAATATCTTTTCCAAAATCAAGTGGTGAGAATGAAAGTAAAATATATCTTTGTAAGCCACACTAGAATAATATTTTCAAAATTAAATGTTACAGTAAAAATTTCATAACTTTTTATGAAAAATTAAATCCTAATGTTTATTTTTAAGTGATGTTAAAACATGATAATGTTATTTAGGGAGAATAAGCCAATATTTAGTCAATATATTTGAGATTGTGCATTTTCCTCTTTGTTTAAAATTAAAATACATTTGTACTCCCTATTGTTTGCTAACAATTGAAAATTTTGTATGTTGACATAGAGCATTTTCATCAATAGTTCTGAGAAGCTCCAATGAGACTCAGCAGGAAGGGGTAATCTGATCCATTGTCATTTTACCAGAAATAGGTTGAAGGAATTTGTCCATGACTTGTCTCCAGAAAAGTAGCAGTTTGTTTCTCATATCTTGTCTATATTTATTATAATAATGCCATTCTCTTTATGAGATCCATCCTTCTGTCTTATTCTCAATAGATATCAAAATGTTAAGGAGGTATACCTTCCCAGGAGTTTCCTGAGTGCTTCAGCCATGTCTTTGTTTCACAGACTGTAGATGAGGGAATTGAGAATGGGAGTGAGGATAGTGTAAAAGACAGATACTACTTCATCCTGCTCAGGGGTATGATAGGCTTTAGGGAGAAAATACATGATGATGGCTGTTCCATACAAGAGAGACACCACAATCATATGGGAGGAACAGTTTGCTAAAGCCTTTCTCATCCCTAAATTTGATCCTAATCTCAAAACTGTAGACAGTATCTGACAATATGAAGCCATAATGACCAATAATGGAATGAGGAGGAAGGCAACACCACTAATAAAAATCCCTTTGTCGTAAAAAGATATATCAGCACACACAAGTTTCAGGAGAGCTAGGAGCTCACAAAAGAAGTGATGGATTTTTCTGGAGGCACAGTAAGGGAGATTCAGGGTATATATGGCACGGACCAAGGCATTGAGCAGAACAAACAGCCAGGTGCCAACCACCATGAAGGCACAGACTGTAGGGTGCATGAACACTGAGTAACGGAGAGGGTGGCATATAGCCACATAGCAGTCATAAGCCATGACTGCCAGGAGAATACATTCCACTGAAAAAAGTGTCACAAGGAGGAAGAGCTGACTTCCAAAGCTAATAAATGAAATGGTATTTTTCCCAGACAGGAAATCATGGCTATCTTGGGGACAAGAGTAGAGCTGCACAAGAAGTCCATCATGGAAAGTTGGCTGAGAAGGAAGTACATAGGAGTATGGAGTTGAGAGTCCAACCAAATGAGGATAATCATCATAATATTGCCAAGAAGGGCAAAAAGAAATGCCTTGAAAATGAGAGAGAAGAGGAGATTTGGGGTGTGAATGTGTTGAAGAAGCCTTAGGAGAACAAAGTCAGTTCCAGTGGACTGATTTGTCCATCTCCCCATTCTCACCTTCCCAATTCACTATCCTGGAGAGATCAGACAAAAATCTTTAGTATCACCAAAACTTGGTCCCATCCTCATTTTATAATGTGCCAACTTCTTTATCTTCCTAATTCTACAATGATGTTATTACATGTTTCAACTATTTTCAATTCTATTTCTGCAATAGGTTTATCCAAAATTACCTATAACCTCTGTATTTTAAGGATATATATTTAGACATCTTGAAATTTGGATCCATCTACCTCTCTCTCTCTCTCTCTCTCTATATATATATAGATATATATACATATATATATATACATTTACCTACTACATATATGTTTCTATCTAAGTAAATGCCCGTGTACCCATGTACACCTATAGTGATTTCTATATTTCTATATATTTCTGTGTATGTTTATATCCAACATAAATATTTTAAGACATTATCTAGTTTTGCTTATTCCTGATTTGCAAGAGCAAGAGACTGTATTAATGAGCTAGAAGTCATAAATCATATTCTAAACACCTATATGAAATACAACAGTTGTTTTACAGGTGCTATGTTACATTTATAAGGTGTTGTCAAGGGATTACTTTGCTTTCAAAAGTTAAGTTTGATTTTCAAAGAGATCAATAAATTTGCATATTTTGATAACTATTAAAGAACCAGCATAGTCATCATGTATACATTTCCCAGGTTCCCTGTTTCTTTGCCCCAGAATTTTCCTAATTTGTCCTCTTAAAATACTGTCCTGAATGACATTGCAATCACAGATGCAGGCCACTATATATCTTGTCATAACCTACAGAATTGGGTGGGAGAGAGTGTAAATGGCAATGTAAACTTTAATCCATGCTTAGTGACAATGATCCAAAATGTGTTCATCAATTGCAATAAATGTACCTCACTAATGAAGGATGTTCTTAATTTGGGAAAATGTGGGAGGTGTGGACAGTGGGGTATATAGGAATACCCTGTATTTTTTAAGTGACATTATATAATCTAAATATCTTTAAAAAATAAAAATAAATACAAATAAATACAAATTTAAAAATGAAATCTTGTTTAAGTGTTGTTTATTTTGAAATGAAATGGGAAAAATTTTTCTTAATTTAGTGTAATTTGATAGCTGAAGACATAAGAGTATTCAAAGAAGACCAGGAGATGCCCAGCATCAATGCAAATGTCTGCTGAGTTTCAGTAATTTGATTCCACATACTCAAAAGTTTATTGACATGACAAACTATAAAAACGTTGGAAACAAATCGGAAGCAAATACTGCTATTAGTGATGTAACTTGACCAGGATCATTGGTGATGCTTTTCATCTCTGCTTAATACAGTTGAGGTCTGTGTGCAGGAAAAAAAGTGCCTAGTCCAAACAATAGCCTCATCTAAACGGGGATAAATGTAGAAAACCTTGGTTGATTCATATGTTTTGTGGAAATAAGATGAAGTGAGTAAGTGGCCAAAATTTGAAAATAATATTCAGGCATTACATTGTTAAAGATATTCCTCATAATTTGGGTCACAAATAAGACAACCTCAAAATATCAAATTCACTGAACACAGAAAAAGACTAGCATATATCTTGGAAAAATATAGTCAGAGTCACAGTTTGCCAAAATAGTGACTTGATTCTTAGGGTTGGAAGCATGCCCACCTTTATGATAAAAGCTATATAAATAAGCTCTTTATTTTGGTTAGATATGAGTGATATAAAATAGTTAATTATTGGTGGGGGGTGTCTGGGGTGTGGGATTCATGGGAGTAAGTTCTTCTGAATATATATGAAAGATATATAAATTTTTTCAAATGATCAAGGGATGGGGCATGGTCACAGAGGGTAGAAAATCACTCAGTAAATGAAGGTATCTGAATTCCAAGCCTGGAGAACTCTGCCACATTCTCCAAGGGAGCAGCAGTAGTCCCCTGAGTGCACAGGCAGTGTCTGGCAAAACAGGATGGCCTACTGATGGGTTCTTGTTATTGAGGACTAGCCTTACGAGTCTTTGCTCATGTAATTGAAACTTAACCTACTGTTATGGGGTGCCTAAGGGTTGTCATCTAAGAGCCTCCTTGTTGCTCAAATGTGGCCTCTCTCTAAGCCAAACTCAGCATTTGAATGCATTACCTTCCCCCCAACGTGGGACATGACTCCTGGGGATGAGCTTCCCTAGCAATGAGGGATTAATACCAAGTGCCAACTGGCAACGTGATCAGAAAAAAACTTGAATAAAATGGGGAAAGAGTAAAGAGAAATGAGTTTATGTGGCTAAGAGACTTCAAAGAGAGTCGGGAGGTCATCCCAGAAGTAATGCTTATGCACACCTCAGTAGGATCTCATAGAACACCAAAGTGGATATCACCCCACACAGAGGGGCTCCTAAGGGCTCCGGAGACACCCAGGTCCTATTTAAGTGGGGATAGCCCCCAGAGATTGATGCCTTATTACTGGGCTCCTCTTTGGAATCTGTGCTCCTGACAGTGACAGAGTCAGACTCAAATAAGTCCTCCCTGCACATGGTCCATCAGTCCCTTCTATTCAAACCTATATGTGATGCTTGAATTTTTAGGTGTACTTCCAGAGACTGAAGCCTCTGGCCTACCTATGTGCCAGCTGTGCCTGCAATCTCGGTGCAGCTGCAACCCCTACCCTATAGCTCAATGGACTCATCAAAGTCACCTGGCGAGGAGACGACTATGGGCAAAGGCCATCCCAGGAAATGGAGAGGGCCTCCAGCTGCAGGCAGGATAATCCCATCCACTGTATCCATGGGATAAAAACCTTCTCTCACTTGGAAGTGGAGTGGACATCACAATCCCAAACCCCCCAGGATTGGGGGAAGAGCTATGGACTAGAATGGACTTGGTGGTGTTCTGTCATATATTGTGATTCAAGCAATGGAAGAATTTGTTACAGTGAGGTGGAGATGGTGGCCACTGGACATTTTTGGGGCAGGGAGGGGAGAGGCAGTTGAAATACAGGGGCTTTTTTTGGGTCTTGGGGGTTGTCATGAGTGGCATTGTGGTGACAGATGTAGGACATTTTACATCAGCATATACCACGCAGAAATATGTGGGAGAGGGGGTGGTCTATGATGTGAAATGCGGTCTATGCTTGGTGGCAAAGCCCAGGATGTGTATATCCATTGAGGGTGATGTCCCACACTGATGAAGGATGTTGGTGTGGGATGTTGTAGGAGGTGTGGGGGGTGGGGAACATGGGAATCCCTGTAATTTCTGAGTAATAATTAGGTAATCTAAGCACCTTTAAAAAAATATATATATATAATAACATTTATCTAATAAAATGCACATATATGCATATGTATTTATATATCATTTTACAAATATTGTTGTGTACTGTGAAAAATCTTGATTTTTATGAACAATAAAAAATAATAATATTAATAATAAAAGGCTACCTTCCTATATACTTAATAATCTCTTTCCTACAAAATGGTTTTAAAGAATCATTAAGAAAGTTTTGACAGTCAGTAAGAATTTTCAAATTTTAATTACTTCTGATGCCTTATTTCTTTCTTTTTTTCTTTCTTTCTTTCTTTCTTTCTTTCTTTCTCTCTCTCTCTCTCTCTCTCTCTCTCTCTCTCTCTCTCTCTCTCTCTCTCTCTCTCTCTCTTCCTTCCTTCCTTCCTTCCTTCCTTTCTTCCTTTTTTTTGTTTTACCAACAAATAACTTGATATATGAATCTCCAGAGTGGCAAGATTTTAGGAAATAAAAATTTCATGCTTGTCAATACGTGTCATACTGCAAATCCATACGTAAGTAGGTAGGCATAATCACACACTATGTTTTCAATTTTAATATGAAATGTGATCTTCTCTTGTTCAAATAATTTCCACAAATGATGTCCCCACACTGTTTCATAAATTGGTGAAAAGATTATTTATCCCATCAATATATTATATGTCTTTTTAAAATTTAAGACTCTAAAATATACGTTTTATTTTGAAAAGTTAATGTATTCATTTGAAATAAAAAGTAGAACCTTAGAATTTGAAGGGCTTTAAGGCACATCCATCTTTATATCAACTAACTAACTTGTACATTTTTAAGTCATATGCATAATAAATCTAAAAAAATATCCATTCATTTATGCTTAAACACTCCTGGGTGTAAAGGATCAATTTTTGTTTTATATGTTTTTTTCCCATGTGAACATATAAAATTGATTTGCAAATTTTAATCTAATAAAGACCAAGTTCTTGCTTTTAAAGATTTTAAAATTTATTTCTAACTTGAACCCTTGGGCAAATAAATAACTAAATAATAGATAATAAATCTCTTCAAACATACCTTTTAAAATGTAGTAAATGACTGTGTTAATATATTTTTTTGGTAATTCAAATATTATTTGAGACAATGTTTCATTCCTTATTATTGAAGACTTTGTAGGACATATGGCATCAAAAGAAGTGGTAAATAGAAAAGCTTGTATTTAAGACCTGCTCAACTGAACTTATATTTGCACTGACTCAGAGATTAGAATTTATTATATAACATTACTTTAGCTGTGCTGTAAAAGCAAGGCTGATAATGTAGAATGAATTGACTACTCACGTAAGAGTAATCATGATGCCTATTATTCATTTGAATTATTTTGGATTAAAACTAAATTTTATTTTTTTTCAGTAATTCTAGATATAGACTAGCTTACCTTTCATACTTTTCTTCAACAAAACACAAGAACTCTAGTTATATAAAAGTAGGAGTTGCACAGAAAATTATCCAGAGATATTTATCTTCCTTTGTTGTCAGGGTCATACATTACCAATGAATTATGGATGTTAAATAGAGCCCAAAATTCTTTGTTACAGATATTAGGCCAATTTACAATTCTACCTGCACTGTCCTCAGCGAAAATATCCCTTGTCTGCCCTTCTGTTCCCTTAGGTAAGCCAAGCCAATTTATTCCATTATAACTCAGATGGCCAAATTAAGGAACTCTTTCTCTTGGAAATAAGCAAATAAAAATACCAACCAGTTCAATAAGCATTCCTAAACCAGCCACAACTAACTTCACCTGAGAATTGGAAAATTGCAGTGGTGAAATCCCAATGCAGAATTCAACAGCTGCTGCTTGGATACAGAATGAATGGATTTCCTTCCTGGCTTCAGATATGCTACTTAAATGTTCTTTCCTCAGATACTTCATCTACAAAATGGTGATGGAATGAGCATGCAAATTTCATGGATTTGTGAGTATAAGTATATTGATAAATTCAAATATAATTGAGCAGTACCAGTGGCTAGGAGATGCAAAATGCTTCGCAATATAATGATAAGGTGTTTTCATTTTGTTTTTTTAATTTTTTTGAATTGGTATAATTAGGAATAAGAATTGATCCAGAATATGTAATATTTTTACTGCTAATGGATATTTCCTACTGGTGGATAATTCCTGTTGGTAGATCTCGCTTTATCACTTAAATCAAGTCATTATAAAAGTAGATTATCTCCTGCTATCATTGCGCACAATTGTTTTCCCCTATAAGCTCTATCACAATATTAATTGTTCATTTAATTATTTTTCATTTTTCAATAGGATCTATTCTTGCAGAATCTGTCTTTCTTGTTTATTATTTTACTAATAATATTATTTATTATTTTACTAATGAATAATTTTAATATTATTTTACTAAAGAATATTATTAATAATAATATTATTACTAATAATAATATTTATTATTTTACTAATAATATTTTACTAATGAATTTCTGCTGAAGATTCAAGAATACTTTTATTCATCACAAAGCCCATTTGGGGAATTTATTTAACCTCTATATAGTGATTGTTCTGAGACATCCTCCTAGAATATTTTTGTCAAAGTCTGTGTAGCAAGAAAAGAGTACTTGGAATTCCTACTGAGCACCAAATTTGGGCAGCCACATGTTTGGAAATATTTAATAGATAGTTAAGATAAAGGACAAGTCCTCAAGGTAAGCAAAAATAGAATAAATGTGGTATCTCAATGGGCCTTCTTTTATTCCTTTTTCCAATCATGGACCTCCAGAATATAGGTTGAAGACGTTCCAATACCTTCTTCAGAATTATATATCATATAGAGAAAAGGTTGAGAGAGAACAGAAATTCTTGACAGTAATTTTGGTTCTTTGACTTGATTCAGAATTTTTATTATTTTACAATAGGGACAATTTGAAGCAGTTGGGTAAATTGTGATATTATCTTCATCCAAAGACTTATCCTTCCAGGATATGAGAAATTCAGGTGCTATGCTTCCATGACTTTGACTAAAGGGACCTGATGTTCTTCCATGATGCAACAGTATCAGAGTAGCTAATTCAATATTATCAATGGATGTTTACCTTTACCTAAACTAATTCTGTTTCTGAGAGAACATGATTCCCTGGAAATAAGAAATATAGTACTATTGAGCTTATTTACTATGTTGTGAACTTGATGATATTATAATAAAATAAAATTTAATTGACAAAGCATGTGAGATAACATAATATATTTTTTGGTAGACCAATGATGACTTTATTTCTCCATCCTCCATCTGGGCATGTCTTTGTCATCTGCAGAAGCAATTTCCAAGAATGTACAGGATCAAACACATCATGCCTCTCTTTCCTTCAACTCACATTTCCAGCAACCTTCAGGACAGACCTTTAATGACTGTGATTTGGCACAGAAACCCCTTCATCCTTTTCTTCTTGTAGTATCACTAAGTAGTTGGGGGCTATATTTTGTATTCTGCTTCATGGTCTCTACAATCAGCACAAACCCCAGCAATCTCCCCAGTTGATTGTAGATGTAACCAGACATCAATGCAATCAACTCGCTGATGATTAAAGTCCATGAAATACCCTTGTGTTACAATTAGTCCAGTCTTTGCTTGCCCAAACAACAGAGAACCATTAGCCTAACCATGACAGTCCACCCCTTGTCAGCTTGGCAGCCATACACATCACCTTAAACCATACATAGTCTTAAAATAGAAACAATAACAACACACACATATATATATGCCTAACAAATATTAAAATCTTCTGCATACACCAGAAAGGCACTGAACCCCTCCAAAATATGGTGCATGTCCTAGTGTAATGTATATTTTCCAACATGACATCATTAAATACTATGCCATGAAATTAATACAACTTATTTCATATGATAAGGTGAAAGTTTAGGGAAGAAAACAAAGATATTCATTTTATATATGTATACAAACATACTTATAATCAAAGATGGAAGAAATATTCATGACCATTACAGTTCTCATTCCCTGTTACTGGTCACATGGTCAAAGTTCATACTTATCACTACCATCTTACACTACCCATTCCATATTCCCTTTACCTGTGGAAAGCACTTCAGCTCCCAGTGTTGTTTTGCCTGGTGCTGTCACCAAAACTTTCATTTCTGAAGATACTGGGCCTTAATTAGTGCAGCCTGGATTGGGTTTTTGCAGTTTTCCATTGACTTTAATCACAAAGTATGTTAGTGCTAAAAGAAATCCTAAGGTATCCCCTGCATTTCAGGCAAACTCTTCTTTACCTCCACTGTGTATGATCAATCTCCCTATCCAGTGCAGTAAACCCCTTCTTTGCCTGTTGATTGAGAGGAATGAGGACCCAAAAGTGGCCAGGTTGTAGTCTTTTTTGTATTATTTTATTATTTTTATTTTTATTTTTTTCCATTTTTTTAAAAAAGATACTTAGATTACATAAATGTTACACAAAAATATAGAGATACTCATATGCCCCACCTCCCAAACCTCCAACAACCTCCTACACAAACAACTTTTATTAGTGTGGCACATTAATTGCAATTGATAAACACATCCTGGGGCTTTGCCATTAGGCATGGACCATAGTTTACATTGTAGACTGCACTATCACCCACACAGTTCTGCATGTTATATAACATAAAATGCCCTATATCTGTCATTGCAATGACAATCAAGACAATTCCCAAGTCCCAAAAAACCTCTGTATTACAACTGATTTTCCCTCTCCTTGCCCCCAGACCCTCCAGTGGTCAGTGGCACCACGTCAATGTTGTAATTTCTTCCATTGCTTGAATCACAATATGTCTACAGTAGAATACCAGGAAGTCCACTCTAGTCCCAAGCACTTCCCCCCATCCTGAAGAGTCTGGGATGGTGATGTTCACTCCATGTCCAATTGAGAGAGGTCTTATATCCCATGGGGAAGATGGATGGGATTATCCTGAACACAGGTACAGACCCTCTCCATTCCCTGGGACAGCTGTGGTCCATCATCCTCTCCCCACCACTTGTCCTGGGTGAGTCTAATGAGCTATAGAGTAGGAGTTGCTGCTCCACTGAGATTCCAAGTCCAGCTGGCATGTGGGCAGCCCAAAGACTGAAGTCTTTGGACATACACCTATACTCTATCACCAAGTCTAGATTTGAATAGAAGAGACAAATGGGCCATGTGTAGGGAACACATAGTTGAGTCCAACTCTTTCAATCTCAGGAGCACAAACTCCAAAGTAGTGCCCACTGTCAAGGCAAAAACATCCGGAGCTATCTGCCCTGACATAGGATATGGGTATCTCCAGAGCCCTCAAGACCCCCACTATTTGGGGTGATATCCACTTTGGAATTCTATGAGAAGTTACTGGGATGTGTGTAATCATTAACTCTGGGATGATTTCCTGACTCATTTTGAAGTTTATTAGCCATATAAACTCATGTCTCTTTACCTTTTTTCCCTCTTATTCAAGGCCTTTTTCCAGTCACATTGCCAGTTGACACTTGGTAGGAATCCCTTGGTGCCAGGGATGCTCATCCCCAGGAGTCATGTCCCACACTGGGAGGAACATAAAGATTCATATGCTGAGTTTGGCTTAGATAGAGGCCACATTTGAGCAACCAGAAGGCTCTCAGGAGGCAACTCTTAAGGCACCCCATAAGAATAGGATAAGTTTCAATTTCAAGAACAAAGACTTATAAGGCTAGTCATCAATATCAAGGGCCCATCAGTGGATCATCCTCCTTTGCCAATTACTGCCCCTGCACTTGGGGGACTGTTGCTGCTCCCTTAGAGAATGTGGCAGAGCTCTCCAAGATGGGAATTCACTATTCTCTCATTTATTAAGTGATTCTCCACCCACTGTGACAATGCCTCATGAACATTTGAACATTATAATATGCTTTATATTTATGCTCAGGTGAACTTCCTCCCATGCATCCCCCAACCATGACACCCTACACCAATGATCCTCCCCCACTCCAGTTGTAACCTTTGTGTGATCCAAAGCTTCTTCAAAGATGAAGCCATTATAATAGCTGAATACAATTAATAGGAAAATGAAATAATAATGATAAGTTTAAATGTAAGAGAAAAAATACTTTAAAATTTTTAAATAAAACTAAAAATAAAATTACAAGATAGGAATATTAAAAAGATCAAAATATAAAAAAATTTTTTTGACCTTTTGTCTTTCATCAAAACAATATCTCGGGTCCAGTCTGTACTATGGCACCGTCCCCCTCTCATTCCCTAGTGTTTCACTATTTTTCATTTTGTTCTGAAAGAAGTTTTAGGTCACAGCAAAGTCACAAACAGAATACAGGAGACGCTCATATACCCAACATCCTCCCCCTTTTCTCCACCCCATATTAATACTTTTTTATATGTGAATGGAAGTATTGTTATAACTGATATACAAATACTGAAACATAGTTACTAAACCTTGTCAATGGTTTACTCTATGGTTTACATTTTAGAACATACATTTTTATAAATTTTGATATTTACCATGTCCTGTGTCCATCATTGTATGGAAATGAAGAACATTTCTACTGACTACTAAATATCCCCTGTTTGATATATTCTATTCCTCCCACCCCATCCTCCCGAGTCCCCTGGCTTGACTCTTTGGATAACAAGATTCATGGTTGCATGCAACAAGAGGTCTTGACACACTGGTTTGTCCTCCCCTATTTGGAACCACTCTTGGTCTTGAGAGACACCCACCTGTCTATTTCTGAACAATTTGGTCCTCCCAAAGATGGGAGTCCAACAATTTTCCACTCATTATGTGGGTCTTGACGCACTGATGCAACACATTATGACAGAATGAACCCTCACACAGTCCCTAGAAGCCTGCTATAGTTGCACCCTGCCCCGAATGCACCCCCAGCCAACACCCTAAACAAGTGACCCTTTCTTGTCATTTTGCCATAAGAGCATTCCCACCTCTGTACTTTCAACCCCATACCCACAAATTCCCAGTATTCACCTGGTCCCTCTTCCAACAATCCTCCCCCACATATCCTGGACCTTCTAACCCACCCTTCCCTATCTACCAACTTGTCAGCTCTGCAGCACCCAACCCAATATTAGCACTACGCTCTTGTCCTATCTATTCAATACCCAAATACACTCTTACTTAACCATAGATTACATCGGTATGAGTGATGGCTCACAACATTCTCTTCTCTTTCTATTTCTTGTAAACCTATCTTACAGACAATAGATCACTGGGACTGCTCAATTTCCTTAATCACATCAGTGAGGTCATGTTCTGTTCATCCTTCAATGGCTGGCTTGCTTCACTCAACATAAGGTCTTCAAGATTTATCCATGTTATCCCATGTGTTAGCACTTTATTTACTTCTTACAGCTGACTAATATTCCATTGTATGTATGTACCACATTTTGTTTATCCATTCTTCTGTTGATGGGCACCTGGGTTGATTCCAACTATTGGCAATATTAAACAATGCCACTATGAACATTCGTGTGCATATAACTGTCGGTGTCTTTGCTTTCAATTCGTCAGGGTTTAGACCCAGCAGTGGAATCGCTGCATCATATGGAAGTTCAATAGTTAGTTTTTTGAAGAACTGGCAAACTGTCCTCCATATTGGCTGGACCATTCTACAATCCCACCAGCAGTGGATGAGGGGTCCCATTCTTCCACATCTTCTCCAACAATTATAGTCTGCTGTTTTATTAAGAGCCACCATTCTAATGGGTGTAAGATGGAATCTCATTGTAGTTTGATTTTGATTTCCCTATCAGCTAGTGATGTTGAGCATCTTTTCATGTGCTTTTTAGTCATTTGAATTTTTTCCTCAGAGAAATGTCATTTCAGGTCACATCCATATTTTAAATGGGTTGTTTGTCTTTTTATTTTCAAGCTATAAGATTTCTTTATATATGCATGGCATTAGGCTCCTATCAGATATATGGTTGCCAAATATTTTGTCCCATTGGGTTCGCTGCCTTTGTACTTTATTGATAATGTCCTTTGAGGTGAAGATATTTTTCAATTATGAGTAGATCCCATTTATATGTTTTTTTTTATTTTGCTGCTCATGCTTTGGGTGTGAACCCACGATTTCCTATTACAAGTTCCTTTAGATGCTTCCCTATATTATCTTTCAAGGTCTTTATAGTCTTTGCTCTTATAGTTAGAACTTTGATATATCTTGAATTAATTTTTGTATAAGGTGTAAGATGATGTTCATCTCTCATTATTTTGAATATGGATATCTAGTACTCCAAGAACCGTTTGTTGAAGAGGCCATTGTCTCTCAAATAAGTGAGCTTGGTGACCTTGTTGAATATCAAATGACCATATATGTGAGGATCTATATCAGAACTCTTCAATTCAGTACCATTGTTCAATATATCTCTCCTAGTGCCAATACCATGCAGTTTTGACCACTGTATCTTTGTAGTATGTTATAAAGTCAGGTAGTGTGATACCGCCAACTTTATGTTTCAATTTCAATATGTCTTTGGTGATTCAGGACCCCTTACCCTCCCAAATGAATTTTGTAGTTAGTATTTCCAATTCACTAAAAAATACAGTGTTGATTTTTATTGGGATTTCATTAAATCTGTAGATTAGTTTGGGTAGGATACATATCTTGATGAGGTTTAGTCTACCCATCCATGATGAGGGAATATTCTTCAATTTATTTAAGTCTTCTTCGATTTTCCTTAACAGGGTTTTGTAGTTTTCTGCATGTAAGTTCTTTACATCTTTAGTTAAATTTATTCCTAGGTGTTTGATACATTTAGTTACTAATGTAAATGATATTTTTTTCTTGCTTTCCTCCTCAGATTGCTCGTTATTGGTGTACAGCAGTGCTACTGATTTTGAGCATTGATCTTATAGCCTGCGACTTTTACTGAACACCTTTATAAGTTCTAGAAGCTTTGTTGTAGATTTCTTCTTGCTTTCTATGTATAGGATCATGTCATCTGCAAATATTGAAATTTTTACTGCTTCCTTTCCAATTTGGATGGTATTTATATCTTTTTCTTGCTTCAGTGCTTGAGCAAGTACTTTTAAGACAATGTTAAATAGGAGCGATGATAGTAGGCATCCTAGTCTTATTCCCAATCTTAGAGGGACAGCTTTTAGGATTTCAGCATTGAAGATGTTGTTGACTCTGGGTTTTTCATATATACCCTTTATCATGTTGAGAAAGTTTCCTTCAATTCCTATCTTTTGCAGTGTTTTTATCAGGAAAGAGTGCTGTATTTTGTCAAATGCTATTTCTGCATCTAAACAGATAATCATGTGATTTTTTTTCCTTTCAATCTGTTTATGTGGTGTATTACATGGATTGTTTTTCTTATGTTCAACCATCATTGCATACCTGTGATGAATCCCACTTGGTCATGGTGTATAATTCTTTTGACATGTTGCTGAATGCTATTAGCAAATATTTTGTTGAGGATTTTAACATCTAAGTTCATTAGAGAGATTGGTCTGAAATTTTCCTTTCCTGTGGCATCTTTGTTTGGCTTTGGTATCAGGATAATATTGGCATCACAGAATGAGTTAGGCAATGTTCTTTCTACTTCTGCTTTTAGTTTGAGCTTAAGCAGGAGAGGTGTTAGCTCTTTCCAGAATGTTTGGCAGAATTCACCTGTGACGCTGTCTGATTCTGGGCTCTACTTAGTGGGAAGGTTTTTGATGACCAAGTCTATCTCTTTACTTATAATTGGACTGTTGAGTTCATCAATTTCTTCTTTCATCAATGTAGGCTGTTTGTGAGATTCTAGGAATTTGTCCATTTCCTCTAAATTATCATTCTTGCTGACATAAAATTTTTCAAAGTAATCTCTTATGATACTCTGTAGTTCTGTGGGGTCAGTTGTGATATCCCCTTCCTCATTTCTTATTTTGTTTATTCTTTTCTGCTCTCTCTTTTTCTTTGTTATTCTGGCTAGGGTTTGCCAATTTTATTGATTTTCATGAAGAACCAGCTTTGGGTTTTGTTTATTTTTTCTAGTGCTTTCTTTTTTCTATTTCATTTAGTTCTTCTATAATCTTTGTTATTTCCTTCATTCTAGTTCCTTTAGAGTTAGTTTGTTGTTGTTTTTTTTTTCAATTTCTCCAGGTGTGCAGTTAGGTCTTAATTTTTAGCTCTATCTTCTTTTTTGATATATGCATTTATGGCTATGTATTTCCCTCTCAGTACAGACTTGGATGCATCCCATAGGTTTTGATATGTTGTGTTATCATTTTCATTCCTTTCAAGGTGGTTACTGATTTCTTTTAAGATTTCCTCCTTGACCCACTTCTTGTCTAAGAGTGTGTTGTTTACCTACCATATGTTTGTGTCCAATCTCATTCTCTGGACCTTTGGGATTTCCAATTTCATTCCATTGTGGTCAAGAAATTATGTTGTATAGTCTCAATCTTTCTGAATTCATTGAGAATTGTTCTGTGGCCTATCATGTGGTCTATCTTGGTCTATGATCCATGAGCACTCGAAAAGAATGGATATCACACTTTATTTGGGTTTAGCTTTCTGCATATATCTATTAGGTCCAGATCCTCTAATGTGTTATTCAGAGTCTTTATTTCTTTTGTAATTTTCTGTCAAGATATTCTGTCTAATGGTCATAATGGTGTATTAAAGTCCTCCACTAAATTGTACAGACATTTATGTTTCCACATAGTCTTTCCAGTGTTGCCTCATGTATTTTGAAGTACACTGATTAGGTGCATAAATCTTTAGGATTGTTCTTTCTTCTTGAATGATTACTCATTTTACTAATATATAATGTCCATCTTTGTCTCCTACAATACTTTTGCATTTAAAGGCTACTTTAACTGATATTATTATAGCTATTCACACCCCTTTTTGTTGTTTTTTGCTTGTAAAATTGTTTTCCACCATTCACTTTCAGCCTTCTTGAATCCCTGTGTCTAAGGTGGGTTTATTGTAGACAACATATAGATCGGTCATATTTCCTTATCCATTCTGCCAATGTGTGTTTCTTGACTGGTGATTTATTACATTAACATTCAATGTTATTACTCTTAAGGAATTTCTTACATTATCCATATTTTCTTTGGGTTTATATATGTCATATGTTGGTTTTAATTACCTTTTTGTCTTTTTAGTTGTTTTTACACTCTCCTTCAACTTTCTCTCTCTCTTGTATTTTCCTTTCAACTTGTAAAGCTTCCTTTAGTATTTCTTGAAGGGCAGGTTTCTTATTGGCATGCTTTCTTAATTTCTGTTTATCTGTGAATATTTTGGACTCTCCATCCTTTTTGAATAGATAGAGAACTTATGACTGGAAGGTTTTTTTTTTTTTTTCTTTTAGTGTCTTGACTATGTCATACCACTCTCATCTTGCCTCCATAGATTCATATGAGAAATCAGCACTTAATCTTATTGAGTTTCCCTTGTATGTGACGGTTCTCTTTACTCTAGCTTCCTTGAGTATTTTCTCTTTGTCTTGAGCACTGGACATTTTGACAAGTATATGTCTTAGAGTAGGCCTTTTGAGATTTATACTGTTTCGGGTGTGTTGTGCTTTCTGGATATGTACGTCCATCTCCCTCAATAGGGTTTTGAAATTTTCATCCATTAGTTCCTTCAACACTCCTTCTATTCCCTTTCCCTTCTCGTCTCCTTCTGGGATGCCCATAGTGCAAATGTCTGTGCCTTTTGGTTGTTGTTGAAACCCTAAGTCACTGCTTACATTTTTCAATCCTTTTATCCATCTGTTCTACTATCTGCTTGATTTCAGATATACTGTCTTCCACATCACTGATTTTTTCTTCTGCCTGTTCAGATCTGCTGTTATGTGATTCCAGTGTCTTTCTGATTTCTTGGATTATGCCATTTATCACCATCATATCTCTTATCTTTTTATGTATGTATACAATTTCTTCAGTATGTCCTCCAAGTATCTTCTTAATATACTTAATCTCTTCCTTCACTTTATTCAGTTAGTCCATGATATTTGGACTAATCAAAGTTAGTCCAGCTTTGATTAGTTGTTCAGTGTTTTGCATCTTTTCCTGGTTTTTTGTTTGTTCATTGGACTGGTCCATGTCTACCTGTTTCTTAGCATGGTTTGTAATTATTTGTTGCCCTCTCATCATCATTTATCTTAATGGGTTCATTCAGTTGATTAGCTTCACTCTGTGCCCTAGAGTTTTGTTTAGCTTCCGATTTTGTGTGTGTGTTAAGCTTTATCTTTGACACTATGTTCTTATTGTTCTATTTCCTTGTTGTTTTCTATGTTCCCTTGAAGGAAAAATATTAGGGCCAGAGAAATTGAAAGAGGTAAGAAAAGAAAAAGGATGATAGAAATAATAATAAACCCTTGATGAGGGATGTACAAGACTTATTAAAATAACCATTTAACTCAGGTAAGCAATGTAGAGAAATAGGAATAAAAAAGTGCAGTACCTATAATGAAATTGGTAACTGAATACAGAAAAATACATAGAATGATTGAAAAGGCCAGAATTATAAGGAGAGAGATAAAGACAAAAGAAAAGACAGAAAGAAAAAGTTAGTAATAATAAAAAAGAAAACAGAATAGGCAAGTTAGAAATTGAAACCAATAATGTCCAGTACTAATAAAAAAAAAAGCGGAATGTAAGCATCACCACAGAAAGTAGAAGATAGGGAGATGAAGGAAGGAAAAGAGGTAGTGTTGGTAGACAAAATCTTAATACACAAAAAATGGAAATCAAAGAAGGAGAAACACAGCAAGAAGAAACATTGTAGCAGCACATAATTTTTAAAAAAGGGGAGGGAAGGGAGGAAAGAAAACAAGAAATAAAACAACAACAGCAAAAACCAAAAACAACAACAACAACAACAAAAAAACCCAAACAAACATACAAGTAAGCAGTTAAACAAAGCTAAGAAATAACAACGTTCCTTCTTAGGCCCTTGTGGAGCCTCTCAGGCTGTCTGTCTTCATCACTCAATTACCCGGCAGGATTTTCTTTGCAGGGTGTTGGGTGGGTTTTAGTGAGTAAACTAAGTTAATTTTTTTAAAAATAACCTTTTTTTTGTGTGTGTGAAAAATACAGGACCCAAAAGAAGCTAACACAAAAGTAATGTCTATCTTTTCCCTGTCCTACAGGTATCATGTGGATGTTAGATATCCCTGTGAATCACCACTCTTAGAGGAGTTGGGATTCGAACCAGGAACCTCATACATTCAAGGCAGAAATTCCTCACTGAGCTAACCCTCCAACTAGGTCAGCCAGCTCTTCAGAAAGCTATTCAGTCACTTTTCTCTGGGCAGATTTGACTCTCCTAGTGCAGCTGGCTTCAGGGATCCTGATGACTGAGTACACCACACCAAAGTCATTTTTCAAGCCTCTTCTGGACCACCCCCTCCTCCCAGGTGACTCTAAATAGGCTCTTGAAAACTTATTTAATGCTTCCCACTGCCTGACTCCCTTAGGGGAGTTGAAATCCTGATAGTCTTCAGTGCAGATCTATTCAATTGGCTGACTTCATCCTCTCTTAAGCCAAGCCTCTGTATCCCAAGGCAGTTAGGTTAATCAGGCTTCCTCAGCAAATTCGCCTCTCCCCTCAGCCTGGTGCCACTTTGAGCCAGCTGGTGTGCTCTGCGAAGCTCTAAGGGGGTCCAGGAAACCAAACCCACAAAAAGGAAACCCCTCTCTACCCCTTCGAGAACTCACTCACTCTTGGAGAATGCTCCTTCTCACTGGGTGGCCAGCAGGAGTTGTAGCTCGCCTTTCCTCTGTCCTGGGGATGGGGCTTAGCTGTCTGTGATTTCCATGGGGCTAAAAATGACCTGGTTTTATCTGGAGCAATCTTTCTTTCTGTCCAGATACCTCCAGATTGATGCCACAAAGTCTCCTACTCTGTGGCTCCCAGAACAGCTCACTTGGGCTGGATCCTATCCCCAATCAGCCGTCTTTTGTGAGAAAGATTGTGAGTGCCCACTTAAACTGACACCATCTTGCATGTGACTCTGATAAAATAATTTTTGAGTCCAATTTCTAGGGAAGATGTCAGCTAGGGAGCTCCAGGACAGATTACTACCACCAAAATAACTATTAAACAGATATAAACTATCTGAAACAACTATTTTGAAGAGGCCAGGACACTGTACAACATTGAGGAAAAAGCAGGCCAAAGAGCCAGATAAATTACAATAGATAATCAAAAATTGCTCTCCCCATGCAGTGGCTACTGGCATCCATATGTCATTCTCATGGCAACCTGCAGTAGGATCCAGTCCCTGGCTACCTGCTGGTGACAGAAAGGGACTTAAAATTCTCTTCCTCAAGAATAATTTTGTGCAGGGTCAATCATTTATTACAGCTTTTGATTAATGAAGTTGTTTGGCAGGGTCTCAGCTCTGAAGGTGCCACTGTTTCAATCCTGCTCAGGACAAAGGCAGCAACACCTACTGTACCAATCCTCTCCAGATATAGACAAGGTTGATTTAAAGATTCTGAGCTTCCTCAAGGCTGTAGGGCACACTTTACTGAAGAGCTGTATTTGCTGGAAAGCCAGGAAAGCTTACCCATAGGAAGCTATCAGAGAAGTTTTTAGAGCACCTCTTGATATCAAAAATAGAATCATTTTCAACATGTCTGCACTCCCTCATTTTCCCTGGCCCTGTTTTGGCTGGGGAAGACTTACTGGGATTTTTTTCTGATGTGCCTTCCTCTCAGAATCTGCCTTCCAGGCAAAAGCCACATGAAGACAACAAATTGAGTGTAAAAACTACAAATTATGGGGAAAAGGCTACCAGTGTCAAATACCCTGGAGAACGTGGTTTGTCTAGTGGGAAACAGAATAGAATAACAAAATCCTGTAAAGAAGGCTACTCCAAAGCAACTAAAAAGCAAAAATCTTCAGCAACACAGAGGCCCAGAAAGACAGGGAAAATGTTGCCATCTACAATCACCCTGGGTAGGCCTTCCTTAAAGAAGGGCTGATGCTCAAGAAAATATATGTCTTATAACCAGCTACTTACAAAACCAAGAAAAAGCCTGGGACTAAATCCTAGAGTTATTTTTTTAATATATTAAAATATATAGTGTTCAAGAAAAGAGTATATAAGACAAACAAAGAAACAGGAAATGATGGCTGATCAAAAGGAAGAGGATAAAATAACAGAAAACACCTACAAGAAGGCAAGAAAGTGGATGTAATGAACAAAGCCATTTTAAAAAATCATCTAAAAGTGCTCAAGGAAGTGAGAGAAAATACAGAGAATGGATAAAGGATATCAGAAAAATAAAGAGTGAGCAATATGAGTCCAAATAAAGACATAGGAATTTTAAGAAGGAACCACACAGAACTACTGAAGTTGAGGACCACAATAAGTGTATTTAAAAAATGCTTAGGAGGGCTTCATGAGCATATTACACATGGCAGATAAAAGAATCAGCAAACTTGATTACAAGACACTTAAAATGAGTCAGGCTATGGAAGAGAAACCCCAAGGAAATATTAAGGATTAGCTATGGTACACCATTATGTGTACCAATATACACATCATGGGAGACACAGTAAGAGAAGAGAGATAGGAGGAGAAAGAACAGATAAATGAATAATTACATAGAACATCCAAAATTTAGCAAAAGATGTGAACACAAAACTTCTGAGAACACCCAATTAGATAAATATTAAAAAATACACTCTTTGGGGATTGTGGAAACATGGCTGATAGGTTAGATATGTAAGCCTTAGCTCTCAGTAAAACAACAAAGAAAAAGCCAGAGGCTGCATGGGGACCTACTTTGGGGCACAGCAAACCAGAACACAGCTTACCAACTCCCAGAAGAGTTTGGGTCACAGACAAGAAGAAACGAACTTGTAATATGAGTTATTAAACTTCCTGGCTGCCAGGGAGGGCTCCTGTGCCCCATCCCCAAGATATTAAGTAAGGATAAAACTCCTGATGAATTGTATATAACTGAGAGTAGAGCAGACATCTACCTCCATGGGAAGGTGCTCTGAGTCATCTAGGAGGGTAATGGACAGATAGGGAAGCCAGGAATAATCGGGGGTTGCTTACTTCTGTGGTTGGAAAGGGTACACATACCTGGGCCTCAGGGTAGACAACCCAGCCCCCTTCTCCAAACAGGAGTGTGATGACAGATCCCCTGCAAGGAAGAGGGATCTGGGAGAGTGGAGAGTGATTTTGTGGCGAGGATAGCCAGCTAGGCCTCCCTTTAATATCAGAAGTTACCCTGAATTGACAGGGAGAGGGGAGGAAGACTGCTTCAGCCTGATGTTCATGCCCAGCCACGTAGGTATGGAGATGAATTACATCAGTGAGGCATCAGAGTTATCAGCACCACTCCAGCTGACTGCAGGGTATCTAATCTGTCCAAGGGAAAAGGGGTGGATAGCCTTCTGAAAGACTAATCAACCTAAGGACTCAGAAGAGCTCAGTGGAAGAATTCCTGCCTAGCATACATGAGGTCCCTGGTTTGATTCCTGGCTATTCCTTGAGAAGAGATCCACCAGGTTATCAGTCTTTCAGCTGAAATTTTATGACAGTGAACATATAGACATTTTCTTTGTATTAGGTTTCCTTGGATCTCTTATTTTTTTTTAAAGCATTCATTTTCTTTTATTTCCCTTACTTTACTCACTAAAACCCAGCACTCCCTTTCTTTATCAGCTTGTTTCTTTTTCTTTATTTTGTATTATTCTTTTTGTTACTGATCTATTCTACCTACACAATTTATTTTCACTCCTTCATCTTTATATCCTTTGTTTTCCATGTATGTTCTTTCATTCCACATCTTTTATTTGCTCTCCAATTTTTCTTGTTTGTGTTTTTCCCTCTCTACCTTTTTCTCAGTTTACTTTTTCTTTTTAACTTTGTTCTTTCCCTCTTTTCTGTTTGCTTTTCACCTTTTCTCACCTTTCCAGCATTTTAATTCATTCCGTATACTTTTTCTCTATTCTGTTTCTTGATTCATTGTTTCTATTCTACTTTCTTAATCTTATTCCTCTGTGCTTCTTACTCATGTTAATTTTTCAATTTCCTAGGTCTTGTTCATTTGCTCTCCTAACTTTTACTATTACTATTACTATTATTCTTTTTGTCTTCCTATCTATTTCCTTTTCTCTGGTCCTAATTTTTTTTCTTTCAAGCGAACATAGGCAGATCTCTGTCACAAAAAATGGTTTAGTGGAAGCAAGAGCCTACCTGAGTGAGCTGTTTTGGGAACCCACAGAGTAGGAGGCTTCAAAGCATCTATCTAGAGTGAGCTGGATGAAGAGACAAATTCCTCAAGGTGCTGCTTGCTTGATTGTTGGTTAATGTGTTTCCTCTTCCTTGATTTTCCTTTTTCTGTGTATACCAATTTTGTGTACCAACTCTATCTCTTTCCTGTCCTCATCATTATATCTTCTGCTTTCTGTTGTTGTTCTTACATTCCACTTCTCTTTGTTTAGCCCTCAAATTTTCTGGGTTACTTCTACCTCATCTATTCTGTTTTCTTTCTTTTATTAACATCTTTCTTTTGGTCTTTTTCTGTTCTCTTTCCCCCTTTCCTCATCATACTGACCTCTTAATTCAGTCTATATATTTTTTCTTTATTTGGCTTAAAATTTTATTGTTGGTACGTCACTTTTTTTCTGTGTTACTCTATCCTGCTTACATGAGTTCAATATTCATTTTCTAAGGTCTCAAACAATTCCTCTTCTAATAATTATTTTTATTATTACTATTATTCTTTTATTTCTGACTTCTTTCACTTTCTCTGGCCCTATTATTTTTCTCCAAGGGAACATAGACAACAGCAACAAAAAAAGAATTAGAAGAAAAAAGTGTCAAGGTGAAAACTTAACACACACACAAACAGCAAATAAATAAAACCCTAGAGTAAAGAGAGAAACTAATAAACTGAAAAAATCCATCAAGATAAAAATGTGACCAGAGGACAACAAAAATTTGCAAACTATACTAAGAAACAGGAAAACAATGCCCAGTCCAATGAACAAACTAAAAACCAGGAAGAGGTGAAGAACACTGGGCAACTATTCAAAGTTGTCCAAACAAATAACATAGACCAACTTAATGAAGTGAAGGAAGAGATTCATGATACTAAGAAGACACTGGGAGAACATACTGAAGAAATTGTACGCATACATAAAAAGAAAGCAGATATGATGGTGATGAATGGCACAATCTAAAAAATCAAAAAAATACTGGAAGCACATGTCAGCAGATTTGAAGAGGCAAAGGAAAGAATTAGCAATATGGAAGACAGTCATCTGAAATCAAACAGATAATAGAACAAACAAATACATAAAAAGATAGAAAAAAATCCAGCAGGGACTTAGGGATTTGAATGACAGCACAAAATGCACAAACATACACATTATAAGCATCCCACAGGGAGAAGAGAAGGGAGAGGGGACAGAAGGAGTGTTGGATGAAATAATGGCTGGAAAATTTCCACCCTATTGAAGGAGATGGATGTACATATCCAGGAAGCACAGTGCATCCCAAACAGTATAAATCCCAACAGGACTACTCCAAGACATACTCATCAAACTGACCAATGTTTGAGACAAAGAGTAAATACTGAAAGCAGCAAGGGAAAAGAGAATCATCATATTCTCAATTAGATTAAGTGCTGATTTCTCATATGAAACGATGGAAGCAAGAAGAGAGTGGTATGACATAGTCAAGACACTAAAAGAAAAAAAAAAAAAACTTTCAGTCATGAATTCTCTATCCAGCAAAGCTGGCATGCAAAAATGTGGGAGAGTTCAAAATATTGACAGATAAACAGAAGTTAAGAAAGCATGCCAATAAGAAAACTGCCCTTCAATAAATACTAAAGAGAGTTCTGCAGGTTGAAAGGAAAAAACAAGAGAGGGTTGGAGAAGTGTGTAAGAACAAGTAAAAAGACAAAAGGAGAATAAACAACATGTGACATACATAACCCAAAGAAATATGGCTAATGTGAGTAACTCTTTGAGAGTAATAATAGTGAATGTTAATAGATTAAACTCACTTGTCAAGAGACACAGATTAGCAGAATGGATAAGGAAATATGACCCATCTATATGTTGTCTACAAGAAATCCATATTAGACCCACATATTCAAGCAGGCTGAAAGTGAATGGCTGGAAAGCAATCATACAGGCAAACAATAACCAAAAATGGGTTGGAGTAGCTGTACTAATACTGGACAAAATGCACATTAAATGCAAATCCATTGTAAGACACAAAGATGGGCATTATATTTTAGTGAAAGGGGTAATCTTTCAAGGTAAAAGAACAATTATAAACATTTATGCATCTAACAGGTGTGCTTGAAAGTTCGTGAGGCAAATACTGGAAAAATTATGTAGACAAATAAGTCTACCAATAAAAATAGATAGTGAGGGACTTTAATATACCATTATTTCCATAGACATAGAGCCTTGACAAATAATCAATAAGGAAACAAAGACTTTGATTAATACATTAGGGGATTTGGAGCTAATAGATATATATAAAAAAATAAATACATCCAAATACAGTGGTATATACATTGTTCTCAGGTACATATTGTCATACTACAAGATAGACCACCTGCTAGGACACAGAAAAAATCTCAATGAATTCAGTAAGAATGAGATGATACAAAGTAACTTCTCTGACCTCTGTGGAATGGAGCTGGAAATCAGTAAGGGCCAAAGAGCCAAATTAGGCACACATATATGAAGTTAAACAACAGACTCTTAGACAAACAGTGGGTCAAGGAGGAAATCTCAAAAGAAATCCATAACTACCATGAAATGAATGAAAATGCCAACACAACATATCAAAACATATGGGATATAGGAAAACTTGTAACAAGAGAGAAATCCATAAATACATATATCAAAAAAGAAGGAAAAACTAAAATCGAAGACCTAACTGTACAACTGGAGGATATGGAAAAACAACAACAAAATAACACCAAAGCAAGTAGAAAGAAGGGAATTACAAAGATTAGAGCAGAACCAAAGGAAATAGAAAATAAGGATGCACTAGAAAAAATAAACATAACCAAAAACTGTTTCTTTGAGAAGATCAGTAAAATTGACAAACCCTTAGCCAGGCTAACACAGAAAAAAAGATAGAACATGGAAATAAACAAAATAAGAAATGAGAAAGGGGATATCACCACTGAACCCACAGAAATAAAGAGTATCATAAGAGGATACTTTGAAAAATTATATGCCAACAACAGTGATAATTTAAAGGAAATGGACAAATTCCTAGAAACTCATAAGCAGCCTACATTGGAAAAGAAAAAATTGATGAAGTCAACATGCCAATTTCAAGTAAAGAGATATACTCAGTCATCAAAAATTTCCCAACTAAGAAGAGCCCAGGACCAGATGGCTACACTGGTGAATTATGTCAGAATCCTCAAGATTGGGTTAAGAACTATGGATTTACTTGTATTCTACTATAGACATATTGTGATTCAAGTAATGGAAGAAATTACAACAATGATGTGGAGCGTGGCCACTGGAGGCTCTGGGGGCAGGGAGAGGGAAAAAGAGTTGTAATATGAGTGCTTTTTGGGGACTTGGGATAATCCCGAGTGACATTTCAATGACAGATATAAGCCATTTTATGCCATCACGTAACATGCAGAACTGTGTTGGAGAGAGTGTAGACTACAGTGTGAAATCTGGTCCATGCTTAATGGCAAAGCCCCAGGATGTGTTTATCAATTGCAATTAACGTGCCACACTAATGAAGGATGTTTATGTGGGAGGGTGTGGGAGTGTGGGCAGTGGAGCACATAAGAATCCCTATATTTTTTGTGTAACATTTATGTAATCTAATTATTTTTTAAAAAATAAAAGATATTATTAAAAGAGTACACTCCATGATATATTGACCACAGTATTGAAAGCTAAGCACAAGGGCTATGTTCTGAACCATGCAAGAGAAAGCAACATATTCTGTAGAAGGGAGTCCCAATTTGAATGAGTGCTGATTTCTCAAGAGAAACCAGAGGGAAAATAAGGCAGTGAATTGAAATAATTAAAGTGGTGAAAGAAAAGAAAAAAACTGACAGGCAATATTTTTACTTGATGAGATTATCTTTCAAAAATTAGGGTGAGGTTGACATTCTCATGTAAACAAATGTGGGAGTTCATCTCCACTAGACATGCCCTATAAGGAATGCTAAAGAAATTTCTTCAGACTGAAAGGAAAGGACACTAGACAGTGATTCAAAGCAGGATAAAGAAATAAAGACTTGCAATAAAGTTAATTATTTGGGCAATTATTGAGGCCAGTATTTTTATATTGTGTTTTTTTTAAATTTGTAACTACACTTCTTACTTCTTACAGGAGCTAAAATGAAAATGCATAAAAAGTAATAATGTATCTGGTTGTTTTTTTTTTACCTACAAAGTACAAAGATATAAGTGATAATTAGTACATCAAAATTGTGGGCAAACAGTGCAGTGCAGAAAAACAATATGTGCATGATATTCAAGTTAAGGTGGTATCAAACCAAACATCATTGTTATATTTTTAGAATGGTAATTTATTGCACTGTAAGCACAAGGAAAAAGAATGAAAAATATAAAAAATATATCAAGATAGAAATGAGAAGGCACTCAATATGTTACAACATGAAATGACAAAGAAAATAGTACGCTTATATAAGGAAGTAAAGCACCAAAAATGTGTAAGACTTACAAAGGATAAACACAAAAATGTCAGAAGAATGTCCTGCTTTGTCAGTAGTGATTTTAAGTGCAAATTGATTAAACTCTACAGTCAATAGGCAGAGATTCTCAGAATAAATAAATAGCATTTCCCAACTATATGATATCTGCAGGAGAATCACCTTAAATAAATATACACCTTTGTTGAGGATGGAACGATGGAAAAAATCCACCATACAAGTACTAACGAAAGGAAATCTAGAATGGCTAAACTAATATCAGTTAAAATAGACTATAAGTCAAAAACTCTTACAAGGGACAAAAACGGTCATTATATACTAATAAATGTGACAATTCCAGAGGAAGATGTAACAATTATAAAATATATGCCTCTAACAGCAGAATCCAAAAGTATATGAAGTAAATTATAACAGATTGGAAAGAAGAAATTGATGGATCTATGCTAACAGTAATATACTTTTAACACACCACTCTATGTAATGGAGAGAACATCTACTCAGATGATCAATAAAGAAGTACAGGACTTGAATGACCCACTAAGCCAACTAGATCTAAAAGACGTATAGAGGTGAATTTTGGGAAGATGGTATCTGACTAATAGGCAGAACTCAAAGCTCTCACAAAACAATGAAGAAAGAGCCAAAAGCTGACCAAGAGACCTGGTTTGGGGGTCAGCAGACTAAGACAGTGTTTCACAACTCCCAGGAGCGTGAGGGACAAAGAGGCAAAAAATCTGAAACAACGTATATGAGTTACGAAGACCCCTCAGCAGCTGGGAAGCACTCCCCATCCCCACTTCCAAGATATTAAGCTGGGGTAAAACTTGTAGCTCAATGCAGCTGACTGAGAGGGGAACAGACATCTTCCTTCCTGTCAGCTGTTTCAAGCTGAAAACGGATGGGTAGTTAGGGTGCTTTTTTCCTTCAGAGAATTTGGCTGGCAGAGCCTGCTTTGAATCTCAACTCTGGAGATTCTACACAGGAACAGTGAGAAGCCCAGACTGAAACACATCCATGAAAAGGTGTTCTGGCCAGTCTGGAAATTGCATGGGCAAAAACTGCTCTTGGTACTCTCTGTATCCTACTGCTGGGAGAAAATCGGCCTCCCACTAGTGAGTCCCTGACCAAATTTTGATAACTTAAGTTTGGCAATTTTAAATGCAGAATAACTTGAACCAAATATCAAAGAAGAGCTG
>JAQZBX010003476.1:51112-65161 GCA_029593785.1 Cabassous unicinctus | reverse complement strand
AAAGGAAACTAGTGGAAATTCAAGCCTCTGGAACCTAGAGAAATATAAGCATTAAACAACACCCAGCTCCTAGCTAGTTTATCAGACTTCACACTAAAATCCTAATTACCAAAGTTCCTATTACCCAATAAAATACATCATGCCCATCTTCAACAACAGCAACAAAAAATCAAAAATTAAAAATTAAAAGGAATGGTAAAAAGCATTGTAAAAAAGTCTGAATAAACAAAGCAAGCATCTGAATCAGACTCAGATATGGCAGAGGATAAGGAATTATAAGATTGGGGATTTAAAATAACTATGACTAAATGTTAAGGCTTCTATGGGAAAAAATAGTCAACATGGAAGAACAGACGAGTAATATTAGTAGAAAAAAGCAACTTTTAAAAGAGTTAAAAATAAAGGCTACAAATAAAATATAATATAAGAGAAATGAAAAATGCCTTTGATGGGTTCTTCAGTAGACTGGACTGGCCAAAGAAGAATCTGTGAGTTTAAAAATACATCAATAGAAACTTCTCAAACTGAATTGCAAAATGAAAATTAATGAAAATACCTCCCCTCCACACACATCAGAATATCCAAGAACTGTGAGACAATTTGTAATATAAGTGAAATGGAAATACCAGAAAAAAAAGAAAGAAAAAGAAGAAATATTTGAAGCATTAATGACTCAAATTTTCCAAAACTATTGGCAGATGTCAAACCAAATATCAAGGAGCACAGAGAAATCAATAAGAAAAATACCAAAATACTATACCTATGCATATAATATTTAATCTTCAAAAGCACAAAGAGAATCATGAAAGCAGACAAGGGACTTAAATATGGAGTACAAAAATTGGAATTGCATTGAACTTCTCATCAGAAACTGCTAGAAAGAAGAGTTCAGTGAAATATATAAACTGCTGAATGAAAAAAAAAACAAAAAAACAAATCAAGCTAGAATTCTTTGTCCAGACATATTGACCTTCAAATGAGAATTTTTCACCAGTTGACCTGCCTTGCAAGATATGTTTAAAAAGCTCTTCAGAGAGAAGAAAAGTGATATAGGTCAGAAGCTCAGATCTCCAAAAAGAAATGAAGAGCATCAGAGAAAGAATAAATCATGGTAAAGCAAGATGTTTTATTTTCTTATTCTTAAATTATTTAATAGATATCTCTTTAAAGTAATAATTGCAACAATATGTATAGCATGATTGTAGCATGTAGATGAGTGAAATGAATGACTGTATTGCATAGGAGAGAGAAATTTGGGATCCTCTAATTTAAAGTATCTGTATGACATGTAGAGAAATAAAGTGATATTTGAAAATGGGCTTAGAAAATTTGTAAATGTATATTGCAAACTCTAGGGCAACCACTAAAAGATTTTTAAGTATAATTGCTATACTATGACACAAGAGAAAATGGAATTTTATAAATGTTCAATAAACACCAGAGTGGACAGAAAAAGAAGGAAGGTAGAAAAGAAATAAAAGGGAGTGGATGTGGATCAAGTGATTGAGTGCCAGCTTCTCACATATGAGGTCCTAGGTTCAATCCCCTGCCAGCTCTGGTACCTCAAAAAGAAAAAAAAAAAAAAAAGAACAAATGTCACAAATAAAAAACAGTTATAAATATGGTAGATATTTATCCAACTATATCAATATGTTCTGTAAAGTGAATAATCTAAGTGCACTGATTAAATGACAGTGAAAGTGTGGATATAAAACAATATCCAACTACAGATTGACCATAAGAAATGCACTAGCTCTAAAGACACAGGGAGCTTAAAAGTAAAGTGATGGATAAAAAATATACCATGCTAGCACTGATCAGAAGGAAGCTGGAGTAGCTATATTAATTTCAAGCAAACCTGACTTCACAATCAGGAATATTATCAGATATATGAGGGACATTACATAATGATAAAAAAGTCAGTTCTCCAAAAAGACATAACAATGATTAAAGTATATGTACCTAAAAAACACAGCAGTAAAATATAAAAATTGAAAACTGATAGAACTGCAAGGAGAAAAAGACAAATCCACAATTATATTTGAATTTTTCTTTCAGTATTTGAGAAATCCAACAGGTAAAATGTAATTAAGCGTATAAATGAATTGAACAGCACCATCCATCAAGTGGATCTAATTGACATTTATAGAACGTTTCATCAAAATACCATGCTTCTCAAGCTCACATGTTGTCTTCTCTAAGATAGACACCAATCTGTGTAATAAAAAAAACCTTAATGTATTTGAAAAAATAGAAACTATGCAAAGGATGATGTCAGACCACAATGGCAATAAACTAAAAAATCAGTAAGAGAAATACAGCAGGAAAATTCCAGAATATTTAGAGATAAATCACCAATTTCTATAAAACACATAAGACAAAGAAGTTTCAAGAGAAAGTGAAGAAAAATGCAACTTATCAAAATTTGTGGAATAATGTAAAAACTGTGCTTAGGGTGAAATTTATAGCATTGAGTGCATGTGTTAGAAAGGAAGGAATAGCTTAAATCAATAAGCTTCTACCTTTTGCTAGAGAAAGAAGAGCAAAATAAGCCTAAAGCAATCAGAAGAAAAGAAAGAAGTAGATATGAATTTAAATGAAAACAGGAAATCAATAGAGCAAATCAATGAAATCATAACCTTGTTCTTTGAAAAGATCATGAAAATTGATGAACCTCCAGCCAAACTAACAAATAAAAAAGAGAGAAACCACAAATTAGTAATATCAGAAATGAAAACAATGCCATCACTACTGACCTCATGGGCATTTAAAGGATAATAAATGAATATAATCTATAACTCTATGCCCACAGATTAGATGAGAAGAAAAGGACCAGTTTCTTGAAAAGAACACAAAGTACCAAAACTCACAGAGGGAGAAATAGAACTTGAATCAATAATTAATAATATTTACCCCAAAATGTACCAGGTTCAGATGCTTCTGTTGGTGAATTCTTTCAAACATTGAATAAAGAAATGATACCCATACTCTATAATGTCTTTCAGAAAATAGAATAGAGACAACCCTTCCTAATGCATTTTGTTGGAGGCTAGCATTACCCTAATACCAAAATCAGATAAAGGCATTACAAGAAATGTAAATCACAGACCCAAATCCCCCATCATCTTAGGTGCAAAATTCTTCACAAGCATATTAGCAAATTGAATCCAACAATGCATGGAAAATTACAAACCAATGTCATGTGGGTGTTATTCCATATATGGAAGAATGACTCTGAATTCAAGAATCAATTAATTCAATACATGATATTAACAGCCTAAAGAAGAAAGAAATCATATGATCATTATCAATTGATGCAGAAAAATATTTTGACAAAATTCAACACCACTTAAATCCTGGTATAGTACTCATCAAACTAAGGATAGAAGGGAAATTATTCAACTTGACAAAGAACATCTATGCAAAACCTACAGCTAACATCTTACTTAATGATCAGAAACTAGATTCTTTCTCCCTGAGATAAGGAATAAGGCACCAGGTACTCTCTCACCACTCCTATTCAGCATAACCCTGGATGCCGTAGCTATTGCAATAAGATAAGAAAAGGAAGTAAAAGGTATACTGATTCATAAGGTAGAATTTAAATTTTCTTTGTTTACAGATGGTATAATTATTTCTATAAAATATCACAAAGAATTAAAAAACTGCTGGAACTAGTAAGAAGTTATAGAAAGATTGCAAAGTAGAAGGTCAATATGCAATAGTCAACTGCTTTTCTATATTTTAGCAATGAACAATTGAAATTTGACAAAAATAGCATTTATGTAAACAAAAGAAAAGAGAAACCTTAGTTATCTAGCAAATCATGTGGTGGATCTATGTTTGGAAAGCCACAAAGCTCTAATGAAGGAAATCAAAGAAGATCTAACTAAATGGAGAGATATGCCATGTCCATGGATAGGAGACACAATATTATTGAGATGTCAATTCTTCCTAAATTGTTCTATCAATTCACATAATCCTAATCAAAACTCTTGCAAGTCATTTTGTAGATATTGACAACCTAAAGCTACAGTTTATATGGAAAAGTAAAAGACACAGAATAGCCTAAATGTATATTAGTTTAGTACATTTTATTGAGCAATCATTTGTTCAATTAAATTTTGTTCCATTCTTGCTCAATTGCAACTACATTTCTGCACTTTTATGTTTCCTTGTGATCACTAACAGTCTTCGATCATCCAAAATTTGAACATATCTATAACTTAAAAATAAAAATTATAACTTTTAGGGAAACACTAGAAAATGATATCCTCAAAGTCAGGAATCATATATATTTACCTTGGTCTCTCCAGCAATAAGCAAAATGCCTGGTAGGGAGATTGAATTATTGTTAAACATTATTTAAATTATTTTGGGGCATAATATCATGATGTGTGGCATCAAGACAAAATATTTTATATGGTTGATTATACTTTTATTATAATTCAGATATATTTGTGTCAAAGACAAGACAGAAAAAAATTTTATTTGATTTGGATTTATCCTTTTTGCTCTTGAGTGTAGTTGAAAGTAACAATACAAGATAAATGGCAACAGTGTTAATAAGAATCCATCTGTAATTTCATATAATACATTAACTTTTCCAATTAAAGTTTTACTTGTTTAATTTAATAAGATGTAATGTCAGTTGCAAATTAGGTAGAATTTATCTGTTATATTATTTTCTGGGACATTATCATAATCTGTTTCTTCCTTGATGAACATATTTTAATTCTTATGAATAATTTTATTATATGAATTAAAAATTAAATATTAGATGATGTGAAATATCTCAGCTGTGACACTGTTTTGAAGTTATTGACCTTTATTCATTTTGTAACTTTTAGCATATATAATTAATGATATCCAGTCTGACGAAATATTTCTAATGTTTTGCAATGATGATGATAGCATTTGGTGATAAATATTTTGGTGTTTATTTATCATGCTCCTTTTCTGCTGCTAAGGAAATTTTTTCAATTACATGTCAGTTGTTTTTTCCTGTATTAGAGAAGTTGTGAGTAAATAAAACAATCATGCATAAAATATATGTTAGCTTTTAATTTTCTAGAGGTTTCTTTGTTATTGAAGCATAATTGACATACAATGAACTGCACATATTTAAAGTGCACAATTTGATACATTTTGACATCTCTGTATACATGAAACAGCCAGCACTATAATGAAGACAATGAACGCATCTATCACTTCCTAAAAGGTTCCCCATGCCCCATTGTATTTTCCCTCTCTCCATTCTGTGTGCAGGCAATGACTGATAGACTGATATACTTTCCCTCACTATAAACACATTTGCATTTTCTAGAGATTTTTATAGATGGAATCACATAATGTGTATTCTTTCTTTCTTTTCCTTCTTTCGCTTAGCAGAATTATTTTGAGTTTCATCCACATTGTAATGTGTATCACTAGCTCACTCCTTTTACAGCTGAAAAACATTCCAATGTGTGGATATACCATAACATTTCACCTGTTATGGATATTTGGCATGTTTTCAGTTTTCAGCTATTACAAGTGATGCTACTAGAATCATTGTCTTTGTATAAGCCTTTGTATGGTCACATGCCTTCATTTCCCTTGGGTAAATACTTATGAATGGAATGGCTAGATCGTACAGTAGATGTATGTTTAACTTTTTAAGAGACTGCTGAAATGATTTCCAGAGTAGTTTTTCCACTTTAAAGATTTACTTCAGGAATGTATGAGTGTTTGATTTTTTCCATATCCTTGTAGTTTGTTATTAGCCATTCTTATTGTTATGTAGTAGGCCCTGATTTTGTTTTAATATGCATTTCCTTAGTGACTAGTGATGGTGAGCATCTTTGCATGTGCTTAGTTGCTATCTGTATATCTACTCTGGTGAAATCCTATTCAAATATTTTGTTGACAGCTGTTGTGTTGTTTGTTTTCTTATTATTGAGTTTTGATGGTGGCAGATATATTTTTTTCAAGTACTTTATTGAATATGTGATTTTCAAATATATTATCTCAGTTTGTGGATGGTCTTTGCATTTTCTTAAAATTGTCTTTCAAATGACAGTCATTTTTAATTTTGACAGAGTCAAATTTATCAATGTGCTCTTTTATGGATCATGCTTTTACGACCTTTGACTAACACTGTGTTTTCTCCTGTCTTTCCCATATAAAGTTCATAGTTTGAGGTTTTACTTTTACGGCTATAGTTCATTTCAAATTATTATTATTTTTGTATAGTTAATAGTACTGGTCAATGTTCATTGATTTTTTCATATAGATGTTCATATAATCCAGTATAATTGCTGAAAAGTTTTCCTTTCCCTCTTTGCCTTTGTAACATCATCAAAATGAAGTTGTCTATATAAGTGTTGGTCTATTTGTGCACTTTATTTTGTTCCATTATCTATGCTTACACCTACTTCACACCATCTTGATTGCTGTGGCTTTATAATTCTTGAAATCAGGCAGTGTTAGTCTTCCAAGTTTATTTTTCATTTTCAAAGTTTTTTTTGGCTTTTCTAGGACCATTGCACTTCCATCAGAGGCTTAGAATCAGTTTGTAAATTTTTACAAAACATACTGCTGTTATTTACTTTAGGATTTTGTTTAATCTCCATATCAATTTGCAGGTAATTGTGAATTTAATGATATTAAGTCTTCAGATCAATGGGCAGAGCATATCTCTCCATTTTTGAAAAGTCTTCTTTAATTTCTCTCAGCAATGTTTTGTGTTTTTCAGGGTACAGATCATTGGCATTCATGCCAGATTTATATCTGAGCATTTCATTATTTTATCCTACTGCAGAAGTATATTGCATTTTAATTTCCATTTTCAATTTCTGCTGGTATTTGGAAATACAACCAATTTTTTTGTATATTGATCACATATCCTACAAATGTGCTCAAATCACTTTAGTTCTATTAAGTGTTGTAATTTCCATCAGCTATTCTACATAGATTATCGTGTTCTCTATGAAAAAGTCAGGTTTACCATTCCTTTCCAATATGTATGTCTTTTTTTCTTGGCTTATTGCGATAGATTGAATCTACAGGATAATATTGAGTAGAAGTTTTGAGACCAGCCCCCTTTGTTTTGTTTCTTATTTTAGGGGGAAAAAGTTCCATTTTCACACTTAAATATAGTGTTATCTGTAGGTTTGTTGTGGATGTATTTTATTGTATTGAGGAATTCAATTCTATTCTGAGTTTGCAGGGACTTTTAAACTGGAATGTTTCTTGGATTTAGTTAAAATGTTTTGTTTCCTGTGTATATTGAATTGGTCTTGTGGCTTTATATTTTTGTCTGCTAATAAGGTGATTACAGTGATTGATTTTTAAAATATTAGGCCAACCTTTCATTAGTAGGACAAACCCCATTTCATCATAATCTGCTACATCTTTAAAAGACTATTTGTTGCATCATATTCATAAGGAATATTTATATTAGTCTTTTCTTGTAAAGCCTTATTGACTTTAAGATTAGGCTTATACTGGCCTGATAGAACATGTTGGGGACTTTACTTTTTTTTTTTTTTAATAACAATGTACATTTTTAAAAATTATTTTGTAAAAGATACTTAGATTACATAAATGTTACACAAACGATATAGGGATTCCCATATGCCCCACTCCCCACACCTCTCACACCCTCCCACATGAACATCCTTCATTAGTGTGGCACATTCATTGCAATTGATAAACGCATCTTGGGGCTTTGACATTAAGCATGGATGATAGGTCACATTGTAGTCTACACTCTCTCTCACATAGTTCTGCATGCTATGTGATGATATAAAATGGCCCATATCTGTCATTGCAACGTCACTCAGGATGATTCCCAAGTAACAAAAAAGCCCCCGTATTACAACTGTTTTTCCTTTTCCCTGCCCCCAGAGCCTCCAGTGGCCACTGACTCCACATCAATGTTGTAATTTCTTCTATTGCTAGAATCACAATATGTCTATAGTAGAATACCAGAAGTCCACTCTAGTCCCTAGTTCTTTCCCCAATCCTGAGGATTCTGGAAAGGTGACATCCACTCCACCTCTGATTGAGAGGGGACTTATATCCCATGGGGAAGATGGATGGGACTATCCTGCCTGCAGCTGCAGACTTTCTCCGTTCCCTGGGATAGCCATTGTCCATCATCATCTCCCCGCCAGTTGTCCTGAGTGAGTCCAGTAAGCTGTAGAGTAAATGTTGCAACTCTGCTGAGGTTCCAGGCCCAGCTGACACATGGACAGCCCAAAGACTCGAGTCTCTGGACTTACACCTACAAACTCCAGCACCAAGTATAGGTTTAAATAGAAGGGACAGATGAGCCATATGCAGGGAAGATATAATTGAATCCAACTCTGTCACTCTTAGGAGCACAAACTCCAAAGTAAGGCCCACTGGCAAGGCATCAAACTCTGGAGCTATCTGCCCTGACCATAGGACCTGTGTGTCTCCATATCCATCAGGAGCCCCACTATTTAGGGTATTGTCCACTTTGGAAGTCTATGAGATCCTGCTGAAATGTGCGAAAGCTTTACCTCTGGGTTGACCTCCCGGCTTACTTTGAAGTCACTTAGCCATATAAACTCATTTGTCTTTATCTTTTCCACCTTTTATTAGAGGTCTTTTTCTGGTTGTATTGCTAGTTGGTGCTTGGTAGTAATCCCTCAGTGCCAGGGAGGATCTCCCCAGGAGTCATGCCCCATGCTGGAGGGAAGGTAATGCATTTATATGCTGAGTTTGGCATAGAGAGAGTCCACATTTGAGCAACAAGGAGACTCTCAGGAAGCAACTCTTAGGCACCCCATAAAAATAGGCTGTTTCAATTTCAAGAGCAATGGCTCATAAGACTAGTCATTAATATAAAGGGCCCTTCAGTGGATCATATTCCTTTGCCAGTCACTGCCCCTGCCGGTATGTGGTTGAAAATACAAAGTTGGGAATGCTCTTATGGCAACCTGACAAGGAATGGTTACTGGTTTAGGGTGTTGGATGGGGGCGCATTTGGGATAGGGCACACCTGGAGCAGACTTCTAGGGACTGTGTGAGTGATCATTCTGTCATAATGTGTTGTATTAGTGGGTGGAGAACCACATAATGAGCAGGAAGATGTTGGACTCCCATCCTAGGGATTTGTTCACAAATAGATTTGTTCACAAATAGACAGTCTCTTGAGAGCATGGGTGGTTCCTAACAGGGGAGGACAAACCAGTGTGTCAAGACCTCAGTCTTGTTGCATGTAAGTATGAATCTTGTCATCCAAGGAGTGAAGCCAAGGGGTTGCTGTGGGCCTTGAGGGGAGGGAGAGGGACGAATAGAATAGATTGAACAGGGGGTATTTAGTGGGCAGTAGAAGTGTTCTACATGATTTTAAAATGATGGACACAGGACATGGTAAATATCAAAAATTTTAAAAGTGTGTGGTCTAAAATATAAACCATAATGTAAACCGTTGACCAAGTTTAGTAGCTATGTTTCACTATTTGTATATCAGCTATAACAAAGGTACCATCCACATAGAAAAAGGTATTAATATGGGCGTGTGGGAAGGAGAAGGATATTGGGTATATGAGAGTCTCCTCTATTCTGTATGTGACTTTGCTGTGACCTAAAACTTCTTTGAAAACAAAATGAAAACTAGTGAGACACTGGGGAATGAGTGGGGGAAGATGCCACGGTACAGACAGGATACCAAATATTGTTGTGATGAGAGGCAAAATGAAAAAAATTTTTAAAAAATTTTTTAATATCCCAATCTTTTAATTTAATTTTAGTTTTTGTTTTTAAAAAAAATTTATGTATTCTATCTTTTATATGTAAACTTATCATTATTGTTTCATTTTCCTATTAATTATATTTGGCTATTGTAATGGCTTCATTTTTGAAGAAACTTTGGATCACAGAAGGGTTACAACTGGGGTGGGGGAGGATTGTTGGTGTGGGGTGTCAGTGATGGGGGAATGCATGGGAGCAAGTTCACCTAAGCATACATACAAGGTATGTAAAAATGTTCAAATGTTCATGGGACATTGTCACAGTGGGTGGAGACTCACACAATAACTGAGAGAATACTGAATTCCCATCCTGAAGGGCTCTGACTCATTCATTCTCTAAGGGACTTTACCTTTTAAAACATTTTCAGAATTACAGAAAAAAATGAAAAGTTAATATAGAGAGTTCTCATATACCCTACACCCAGTGAGCCTATATATTACCTTGGGATATTTATAACAATTAATGAACAAATATTGAAACAGGGTTATTAACTGAAGCCCATACTTCTTTCAGATTTCTTTAGGTTTTACCTAATGTCTTACTTCTAGTAGAGGATCCTAGGCAGAATACCACATTACATTAGTTTTCATATCTCATTAGGTTCCACATGTCTGTGGCAGTTTCTCATTTATTTATTTATTTATTTACTTATTTATTTATTTTTAGGAGGCACCGGAGAATGAACCCAGGACCTCATGCATGGGAAGCAGGTGCTCAAACACTGAGCTACATCTGCTCCCCAATATGAGTAAAGAGTTGGTTTTTTCATTTGTTTGTAGTTTAGAAGGTACAAGGGATCAAATCCAAGACCTTGCACGTGGGAAGCAGGCACACAACTGCTTGAGCCACATCAGCTCCCCTCATTCATCAGTTTTGATTATTGTGAGTGTTGAGGAGCTTTGGTCGAACTCAGATATTTTCTAGGACCCCTCTCTATTATAATTTGTCTTTTGTTTTTCTCATGATAAGATTGGAGATAGTAATTATTGGGAGGGAAACTACAGATATATATTGCCATTTCTACTACTTTGTATCATGTGTACCTACTATCATCATGATTTAGGGCAGCTGATGTTGACCTTGATCATCTGGTTGTGGTAATGTTTGTAAGGATTTTTCCCCCTTTCCATAATGTACTATTTGGAATGAAGTCAATATGTTCTGCTTACCCATAAAGAGTGAGGAGTTATGTTCTACCACCTTGACTGCAGAGTATCTACAAAATTATTTGGAATTTTTCTGCATAGGAGATTTGTCTCTTCTCTCAAATAATAATTTATTCAGTCATTTATTTATATGTGCTTGGACTTGCAAATAATTATTTTATGTTTTAGGGTAAAATAGAATAGTTCTTTATTTTCTTGCTCAAATTCTTGTAGCTTTGGCTATTGGGAGGTGCTTCAACTGGTTCCTATGGGCCTATGACATACATCAATAATGAGGTATGTATGTGTGTGTGTATGGTGTGCTTTTGAGCACTTGCTTACATTTTGATATTATATGCTTTTGGATCATCATTTTTATTTCCTGCCCCAGTCCTAGAATCAACCATTTCTCAAGAACCCTGATTCTTTTTATTGGAGAATGGTGTTAGAAATGAAGATCTGGGTGCCAGGAGTGCATATGGCTACTGGAGTGTCATTTTCTAAAGGCTGCTCAGGTAACAGAGTATACACATACATATCGATATTTCTACATGCAAACATGTCGATTTATATTAAACTAAATATGAGTTATTTCTGATGTCTCCAACTCTAGTCCATTACCAATGGATCCTTCTAGCCCTCTCCCCTTGCTTTTCTGTAAATTCCCACTCCAACCATGAGAGACTTAACTTCATCATCCATCAACCATGTACATAACTGTTCAATTCCAGTGTATGTGTATAGCAGTATAAGAATTACGAAGCCATACACTGTAGGACACAACTTTACCAACTAGAATACAGTGCTTATGTGAAGTTCTTGTTGTCTTTTTTGCCTTTAGTCTTATACACTCCACTTATTTTCAAAGTTATTTAGGTCAGGAACTTTACCCCACCCCCTTCAGTATGTTTTATCAATTTTAATACAGTTACATTTTCTGGTTACAGTTCGCATTCCTCCTGGGTTCCTCTGGCCTCCTAAATGTTTTCTTTTTATTAGATATATTTGAGTTCATTCTTTATGCATTAGAGTTCTATTTGTTTTGACAAATGCATAATGCCAGGTATTCACCATTAAAGTATTATACAGAATATTTCACTACCCTAAATATCCCACTTGCTCCCAGACCATGGCAAACACTGTTCATTTTATATTCTCTATAGTTTTGCTTTTTCCAGATGTTATAAAATTGTAATTATACAATGTGCAGTCTTTTCAGATAGGCTTCTTTTACTTAGCAATATGCATTAATTATTTCGTCATGCCTTCATTACTTGGTAGCTCATTTACTTTTATTGCTGAATAATAGTCCATTGTACGGATGCACCATAGTTTGTTTACCTATTCACTTATTGAAGGGACATTTGGTTGCTTCCAATATTTGTCAATTATGAATAAAGCTGCTATAAACATATGCTTGGATGTAAGTTTTCACAACAGTTGGTTAAATACCCGGGAGCACTCTTGCAGGATTGTTAGGTAAAAACTATGTTTATCTTTGTAATAAACTGCCAGACCATCTTTCAAAGTGGTTGTAGCATTCTTAATTCCCACTGGCATTGAATGAGTTTTGCTATTCTGTATCCTTACCAGCAATGGGTATTGCTAGTTTTTGCATTTTACATTCTAATAGGTATGTAGTAATGTCATATTATTGCTTTAATTTGCAATTCATTGATAACAAAAGATGTTGAGCAATTTTTCACAGACTTATTTGCCATCTGTATATCTTCTTTGGTGAGGTATCTGTTCAGATCTTTTGCCTTATTCTCAATTGAAGTTTTTTTAAATTTTTTTGTTTGTTTGTTTTTTGCATTTTCAGTATTAAAGCTCTTATGGTTTTTTGGATATAAGTACTTTTCCCAAAAGTACTTTGTTTTGCAGATATTTTCTTCCAGTGTGAGATTGTCTTTTCTTTTTCTTAACAGTCCTTTTAACAAAACGCAAGTGTTCAATCTTATAATGAAAATATTATCAATAGTTTATTTAAAGGATGGTGTTATTGGTGTGGTATCTAAAAACATAAGACCAAACAGAAGATAACACAGCTTTTCTCCTGTATTTTTCCTAGAAGATTTATAGTACTGAATTTTAAGTCAATCATGTGATCCATTTTTGAATTAACTTTTGTGGAGAGTCTGTGTCTAAATTTATTTATTTTTTGTGCATGCATGGACATCTAATTTTTCCAGCATCATTGTTTAAAGGGATACCCTTTCTCCATTAATCTTTTCCATTTATCCTTTCTCCAGTGCCTTTGCCTTTGACAAACATCAGTTGGTGTGGATGTATTGCTGGTTTTTTATTCTGTTCCATTGACGTGTTGATTCTTTTTACCAATCTCTTGGTTGCTGTCGCTTTATAGTAAGTCTTGCTGTTGGAGAGTGTTACTCCTTCAATTTTCTTCTCTTTCTCCAATATTATGTTGAGTATTCCGAGTCTTTTGTCTTTCCATATAAACTTTAGAATCAGTTTGTCAATAACCATAAAGGATGTTGCTGGGATTTTACTTTTGATTCCAATGAATCTATAGATCTAGCTGGGAATTTTGTGAATTTATAGAATAATTTAGGAAGAGTTGACATCTCCACAATATTGAGTCTTCCTATCCATGGGTATGGAATATCACTCCATTTATTTATTTAGTTATTTATTTATTTATTTAGTTATTTATTTATATATTCAGAGATTTTTTTTCTATATAAAGATGCTATGCATATACATTTTTATATTTATACCTTAGTAATTCATTTTTGTTGATGTTATTAATGGTATTATCTTTTTACTTTCTAACTCCAATTGTTCATTGATGATACATGAAAAAACAATTTAATTTTGTATACTAACCTTGTTTCCTCAACCTTGGTGCAATCACTAATTAGACCCAGAAGTTCTGAGTGTGCTTACTATGGTTTTCCCACCTAGACAATTATGTCACCTGTGAACAAAGAGAGTTTTATATTTTCCTTCCTAATCTACATCTCTTTTATTACCTTTTCTTGTGTTTTTCACCAGCTGGGGCTTCCAGTTCAAAGGAAAGTGTGGTAAGAGGGCATATCCTTGCATTTTTCAACCTTAGGAGTAGATATTGAGTTTTTTTTCCATTAAGACCTAGGTTAGTTAGGTCGTTCGTGGC
>JAQZBX010003476.1:0-51012 GCA_029593785.1 Cabassous unicinctus | reverse complement strand
TGGTGTGAAATTCTTTTTAAACATTGTTGAATTCTATTTGCTGATATTTGAAAAACGTTGCATCTACATTCATGATTGATTTTGATCTGTAGTGTCCTTTACTTGGAATATATTTATCTAGTTTTGACATCAGGCTAATATTGGCCTCATAAAAGGAGTTAGTACTTTTTTGCTTCTATTTTCTGGAGGAGATTGTAGAGAATGGGTATCATTTATTCCTTCAATGTTTGGTGGAATTCGCCAGGGAAATCAACTTGGCTGCTGCTTTGTTCGATTTTGATTCAGTTTCTTTGGTAGGTTTTTACCTATTCAGCATACCTACTTTTCCTGTTTAAGTTTTGGTAATTTGAGTCTTTAGTGAAATTAGTTAATATCATCTTAGCTATGCAATTTGTGAGCATGCACATGTTCATAATAGCCCGTTATTATCCTTTTAATATCCATGGCATCAGTAGAGATGACTGCTTTTTATTTCTGATATTGGTAATCTGTGCTTTCTTTATCTTTTAATTGGCTAGACTTGCTATAAGTTTATCAATTTTAATCATCTTTTCTTATAATCAGGTTTGGTCTTCACTGATTTTTCTCTTAATCCCTGTTTTTATTTTGTTCATATTTTTGCTCTAATTTTTATTAATTTTCTTTTCCATGCTATGCTTACATCACTCTTCATTCTCTAGTTTCCTAGTGTGGATGCTTAGTTTATTGATTTTATTTCATTCTTCTTTTCTAATATTTGCACTTAAGGCAATAAATTTCCCTCTAAGCTGTGATCTCCCTTATTCTGAGAGATAGTATTTTCAATTGCATTTAATTATATATATTTTTAATTTTTCTTGAGACTGCATCTTTGACCAGTATGTTATTTAGTAGTGTTTGTTTGATATCGATATATTTAGAGAATTTCTATCTATATTTCTGTTAATGGTTTCTGGTTTAATTCCATTGTGATCTGAGAATATACTTTATAAGACCTTTTTTAATTTGTTAAGATGTATTTTATCACCCATAATGTGGTCTCTTTTCGTGAATGTTCCATGTGACCTTGAAAATGGAATGTTTATCTTGTTGTTGCTGAATGAAGTATCTATAAATACCAATTAGATTTAGGTAATTATTGATGTTCTTCATGTCCTTACTAACTTTCTGCCTGTTTGTTATATCAGTTACTGTTGCTGTCTCCAACTATACTTGTGTTTTTGCTTATTTCTATTTGCAATTCTATTAGGTTTTGCCTCACATATTTGTTGCTCTATTGTTGGACAACAGACCACATTATCATTATGTAATACCACACTTAACTCCTGATAAATTTCCTTTCCTTAAGATTGCTTTGTCTGATATTAATATAGCTAATGCAGTTTTCATTGATTAGTGATAACATGGGATATGTTTCTACATTCCTTAAATTTTCACCTATCTGTTCTTTATATTTAAAGTCGGTTTCTTTAGGGCACATAAGTCTTGTTTTTATTTTATTTTTATCCACACAGGCTTTTCTGTCTTTTAATTGTTATATTTAGACCATTCATGTTTAAAGTGAATATTGTTTAGTTGGATTAATATCTACCATATTTGTAACTTTTCTCAACTCATTGCTATCTTAGTTTGCCAGGCTCCTATGACAACTTACAATGGGTTGGCTTAACAACAGGAATTTATTGCCTCACAGATTTGGAGGCTAAAATCCAACATCCAAAATCATGGCATAGGCAAGACCATATTTTCTCTTCAAAATCTGTATCTTTCTTGTGCTGGTTTGCTGCAGTCCTTGCCTCCTAGTTGTGTGGCAATCTGCTTTTCCCTGTTTGTGGCTGTTCTTCTGGTACCTGCTGACTTCTACCATCTTCCCGTGGCTTTCTCTATTTCTTACATTTTGTAAGGCTTCTAGCAATATCAATTAAGACCTTCCCTGATTCAGTTTGCCCTAACTAAATAGGACCTTGGAAGATCCTATTCACAAATTAGTCCACAGGTTAACTGCTAATACATCTGCAAAGGTTCCTATTTACAAATGGGTTCAAGTGCACAGTGATTCAAATTAAAATTAAGAACATATCTTTTGTGGGGCTACTTAATTCAGTCTATTACAACTACACTTGTTTGTATCTATTATATTTTCCCTCTTTGTGTCTTTGGGTTTCCCTTAATATTACTCCTAAAGTAGGGTCTGTTTATTGCAAATCTTTTAGTAGTAATCTTGTTATTTTAGTGGGGTTGTGCTGATGCGCTGATAAATTGTGTGTGTGGAAAAGGAGGTGTTCTATAATCCAACGATTAAATCTCAGTATTTTAGTGGTTTTGCATTCCTTGGCTCTTACTTTCAGATGTGTCTCTCTCTCTCTCTCTTTTTTTTAACTCTCTTAGTTGGTATGGAAAGGGAAGAGTGTTCTGCAGTTCTGAAATTTTCCTTTCCCCAGGTTGAGTAAGACCCTGGTTATGTCTTTGCCCTGCTGATTCTACTTTTCTAGTAGAGAATGCTTTGAGATTATTTCAAAATGGTGAAATTCCTTACCCCTAACTGAAACAGGTGTTTTGTTTGTTTGTTTGTTTGTTTTTATTGTTCTTTTCGTTGGTTAGTTGGTTTTGCAGGTTTTGGCTTTTTTTGTTATTGTTGTTTTGTTTTGTTTTTGGCTCTTCACAGTGAGAAATTGTTGACGTTCTTGGAGGTAAAATCTGTGAAAGTATGGGCATCCCATTTAGACTTTGGTCCCCTGGAATCTCCCACTTTCACAGGAGTCCACCCTCTGCTACCAGCAATTTGTCAAAAGTTGCCATTTATTGTTCCTACTTGTTTATGTATCCATCAGCTTCTGCTCTTGGTAAGCTGATTGAGGCTACATTCCCTTGTCCCTCCAGATTTCAGGGTTGTTGTCTATCCTACAAACTCAATTTTCTTACGGGTCCCAGAAATGTCATTACTTTTCAGTTTCTTCAGCTACTTTTTTATTGCTTTAAGGGCAATAGCGATGACTTCTAAGCTTTTATATGTCAGAGCTGAAACAGAAGTTCTATGGGAAGTTTAACTACACATTTAATTTTTAAAATATGTATCGGTCTATTCAAGTTACCTTTTTAAAATTATTATTATTAAACAGCTTAACTAGGCTATACCTGTATGTCACTCATTTTATGTGGATTTTCCCAGAAGCTGTGCATTTTTTAAAGTATTTTTTTCAATTTTATTGATATATATTGATAAAGCATAAATCCACCCAAAGAGTACAATCAATGGTATTCTGTGTAAACACTTTGTGCATTCATCAACCCAGTCACTACCTGAGCACTTTCATTATTCCAATAATAATAATAAACAACAAACAAACAAACTATCACCTCTCAATCTCTCTATGCCTCACCTGGCACACATAGCTGCTATTCTTTTTCCTTCTCTCTAGTATATTTGTATTTATATTTTGTAAAAACAGCCTTATATGAACAATATTACTCATAGTCATGTTTTACATGAGGTTTTACTATGTTATACAGTCCCATGTTACAGTTTTTTAGCTTTCTTTCTAGTAACATACCTAACCTTAGACTGTCATACCATTACATTAGCACTGCTAGTTACAAACACCATGATATGCTTTAACCATTTTTACTGATTTCCAAATATTTACAAACAACCTTTTTTACCATTCTGCACAGATTAACCCTCAGCTTTCCATTCTCTACCGTCCTTTTATTTTCTGGTGACCCATATTCTAATTATTAACTCCATGGGTTTACATAGTATGTTTAGTTCAAAATAGCACAATCATACAGTATTTGTCCTTTTCTATCTGGCTTGCTTCACTCAACATAATATCCTCCAGGTTCATCCATGTTGTCATATGCTTCACAACTTCATTGCTTCTTACCTCTGCATAATATTCCATTGTGTGTATACACCACAATTTTTTATCCATTCATCAGTTGATGGACATCTGCGTTGTTTCCAACTTTTGGCAATCATGAATAATGCTGCTATGAACATCGGTGTGCATATGTCTGTTAGTGTCTCAGTTCTCAGTTCTTCTGGATAAATGCCTAGTAATGGCATTGCTGTGTGACATGGCAAGTCTATATTCAACTTCCTTAGGAACTGCCAAACAGTCCTCCACAGTGGCTGTACATTCTACATTCCCACAAATAGTAAATAAGCATTCCTATCTCTCCACATCCTCTCCAACATTTACAATTTCTAACTTTATAATAGCAGCCAGGCTAATAGGTGTGAAATTATATCTCGTAATTTTGGTTTGCATTTCCCTAATTGCTAGCAATTTTGAACATTTTTTCATGTGTTTCTTTGCCATTTGTGTTTCTCCTTTGGACAATTGTCTTTTCAAGTCTTTTGCCCATTTTTCAGTTGGGTAGTTTGTCTTTTTATTGTTGAGTTGTATGATCTCTTTTTATATCATAAATATTAAACTCTTATGAGATATATGATTGCCAAATATAATCTCCCATTGAGTTGTCTGCCTTTTCAGCCCTCTGACAAAATCCTTTGAGGTGAAAAAGTGTTGAATTTTGAGGAGGTCTCATTTATCTCTTTTTTCTTTTGTTGCTCATGCTTTGGCTGTAAGGTTTAACAAACTACTGCCTACCATAAACTCCTGAAGTTGTTTTCCTTCATTTCCTTCTAGGAGTTTTATGATTGTTGATTTTGTATTAAGGTCCTTGATCCATTTTGAGTTAATTTTTGTGTAAGGTGTGAGATAGGGGGTCTTCTTTCTTTCTTTTGGATATGGCTATCCAGTTCTCCCAGCACCATTTGTTGAATAGACTCTTCTGGCCCAGCTGGGAAGGCATGACAGGCTTGTCAAAAATCTCTTGACCATAGATGTGAGGGTCTATTTCTGAGTTCTTGATTCAGTTCTGTCAGCCAATGTGTCTGTCTTTATGCCAGTACCATGATGTTTTTATCACTATAACTAGGTAATATGTTTTAAAGTCCAGAAGTGAGAGTCCTCCAACTTTGTTCTTCTTTTTTTAAGAACTTTTTGGCTATTTGGGGCCCCTTTCCCTTCCAAATCAATTTCCTAATTAGTTTTTCCACTTTTTCAGAAAAGGCAATTGGGATTTTTATTGGGATTGCGTTGAACCTGTAAATCAATTTGGGTAAAAATTGACATCTTAATGATATTTAGTCTTCCAGTCCATGAAAAAGGAATGTCCTTCCATTTATTTAAGTCTTGTTCTGTTTCTTTTAACAATGTTTTGTAGTTTTCTGAATACAGGTTATTTATGTCCTCATGTAAGTTTATTCCTAAATATTTGATTATTTTAATCACTATTATAAATGGAATTTTTTTCAGATTTCGTACTCAGATTGCACATCAGTAGTGTATAGAAATGCTATCGATTTTTGCATATTAATCTTGTATCCTGTCACTTTGCGAACTCGTCTATTAGTTCTAATAGCTTTGTTGTGGATTTTTCAGGATTTTCTAGATATAACATTATGTCAATATTGAATAGTGACAGTTTTACGTTTTCCTTTCCTATTTGGATGCTTTTATTTCTTTGTCTAGCCTAATTGTTTTAGCTAGAACCTCTAGCACAATATTGAATAATAGTGGTGACAGTGGGCATCCTTGTCTTTTTCCTTATCTCAGTAGGAAAGCTTTCAGTCTTTCACCATTGAGTACAATGTTAGCTGTAGGTTTTTCATATATGCACTTTACTATATTGAGAAAAGTTCCTTCTATTCCTACCTTTTGGAGTGTTTTTATCAAGAAAGGGTGCTGTATTTTGTCAAATGTTTTTTCTGCATCAATTGAAAGAATCGTGTGATTTTTCTTCTTCAATTTACCAATGTGGTTTATTACATTAATTGATTTTCTTGTGTCAAATCACACTTGAATACCTGGGATAAAGCCCACTTGATCGTGGTGTATAATTCTTTTAAAGTCTTTTTGGATTCTGTTTGCAAGTATTTTGTTGAAGATTTTTTCATTTATATTCATTAGAGATATTGGTCTGTAAATTTCTTTTTTTGGTGGATTTATCTGGTTTTGGTATAAGGGTAATGTTGACTTCATAGAATGACTTTGGTAGTGTTTCCTCCTGTTCAATTTTTTGGGAGAACTTGAACACAATTGGTATTAGATCATCTTTGAATGTTGGTAAAGTTCACCTGTGTTGCCATCTGGTCCTGGGTCTTTCATCTTTGGGAGGTTTTTGATGACTGTTTCAATCTCTTTGTTGTGAATGGTTTGTTGAGGTCTTCTATTTCTTCTAAGGTCAGTGTAGTTGGTTTGTGCATTTCTAGGAATTTATCCATCTCCTCTACATTGTCTAGTTTTTTGGCATACATTTGCTCATAGTATCCTCTTATGATCTCTCTTATTTCTGTGGGGTAAGTGCTGATGACCCCCTTCTCATTTCTGATTGTATTTATTTGCATCATCTCTCTTTGTTTTTCTTTGTCAGTCTAGCTAAGGGTTGTTTGATTTTGGTGATCTTCTCAAAGAACCAACTTTTGGTTTTTTTGACTCTTTCTATTGATTTTTTTCTCAATTTCATTTATTTCTGCTCTGATCTTTACTATTTCCTTTGGCTTGGTTTTGGAATAGTTTGCCCTCTTTCTCTAGTTCCTCCAGGTGTGCAGTTAGATCTTCCATTTTAGCTCTTTCTTCTTTTTTAATGTAAGCATTAAGGGCTATAATTTTTCCTCTCAGCACTGGCTTTGCATTGTCCCATAGGTTTTGATGCGTTGTGTTCTCATTTTCATTCATCTCAAGATATTTGCAGAATTATCTTGCAATTTCTTCTTTTATCCACTGATTATTTAAGAGTATGTTGTTTAATCTCCATATGTTTATGAATTTTTCCTTTTTCTATCCATTATTGATTTCCAGCTTCATTCTGATATAATCAGAGAAAGTGTTTTGTATAATTTCAATCTTTTAAAATTTATTAAATCTTGTCTTGTTACACAACATATGGTGTGTCTTGGCAAAGGATCCATAAGCACTTGAAAAGAAAGTATATCCTGCTGTTTTGGGGTGCAGTGCTCTATAGATGTCTCTTAGGTCCAGTTCATTTATCATATTATTCAAGCTGTCTGTTTCTTTATTAATCCTCTATCCAGATGTTCTATCCAATATTGACAGTGATGAATTGAAGTCTCCAATTATTACTGTAGAGGCATCTATATCTCCCATCAGTTTTGCCAGTGTGTGCCTCATATATCTTGGAACATTCAGGTTAGGTGGATAAATATTGTGTAGTCATTTCTTCTTGGTAAATTGCCACTTTTATTAATATATAATGGCCTTCATTCTTTTAACAATTTTACAATTGAAATCTACTTTGTCCGATGTTAGTATTGCTACTCCAGCTATATTTTGGTTATTATTTGCATGGAATACCATTTTCCAACCTCTCACTTTTAACCTGGTTGTGTCCTTACATATGAGGTGGGTCTCTTTAGACAACAAATAGATGGTTTGTATTTTTTTTTTAATTCATTTTTTCAGTATGTCATTTGATTGGGGAGTTAAAACCATTAACATTCTATGTTATTACTGTTAAGAGGTTACTTACTTCATCCATTCTGTCCTTTGGTTCTCTATTGTCATATCATTCTATTGCCTGCCTTCTTATCCTTTTGTCTACCCTTCCTAATAATCATCAATTCTAAACTCTTCTCCAAGTCGCTAGCCCTTGTTTCTTCCTTACAGGCTGCAGCACCCCTTTCAGTATCTCTTGTAATTCTGGTCTTTTGGTAGCATTTTCCATCAGTTTTTGTTCTTCTGTGAAGACTTTGAACTCACCTTTTTGAAGGGCAGCTTTGCCGGATACAGAATTTTTGGCTTGAGTTATTCTCATTCAGTACCTTAAATACCTCATACAAATTTCTTCTCACCCCCATGGTTTCTGATGAGAGGTCAGCACTTAATCTTATTGAGTTTCTCTTGTATGTGATGCTTTGCTTTTCTCTTGCTCTTTTCAGAACCCTCTCTTTATCTCTGATATTTGTCATTCTGAATAGTAGGGGTCTCACCATAGGGTCTATTTGGATTTATTCTGTTTGTGGTGCATTGTCCTTCTTGGATATTGATATTTATGTTCTTCATAACAGTTGGGAAGTTTTGTTCATTATTTCCTCAAATATTCTTTCTACTCCTTTTCCATTCTCTTCTCCTTCTGGGGTACCAATAGTGTGAATGTTTGTGCATTTCACATTGTGATTTGATTCTTTGAGAATCTGTTCCATTTTTGCCATTCTCTTCTCTTTCTGTTCTCCTGTCTTTTCCAATTCAGATATTTTGTCTTCAAAATCACTACTTCTGTCTTCAAGGGATTCAGATCTACTCTTATATGCCTCTAATGTATTTTTAATTTCATCTATCTTGTTTTTCATTCCCATAAGGTCTCTTACTTTTCTCTGTGGGCTTTCAAATCATTCTTAATGCTCTCCCAGTATCACCTTAATATCCTTTATTTCTTTAGTCATCTTTTCTTTAAATTCTTTGAAGTGATTTAGGAGAGTTGTGTGATTATCACTGATTAATTTTCTTAAATCCTTTATGTCTTCATGATATTTGGTTTGTTCTTTTGGCTGGGCCATCTTTTCCTGTTTCCTAGTAAGGCTTGTAATTTTTTGGTGATGTCTAAGCATCTGAATATGTTGGTGAATTTACTCTGATGGCTAATTTCTCTCTTTTGCCTATTGTTTTTTTTTCCCACAGCTCTTCTTTGATATTTGGTTCAACTTATTCTAAGTTTTCAAAATTACCCAAATTAAGTTTTCAAAATTAGGCCAGGGACTCACTAATGGGTACAAATTTTCTCCCAGCGGTTGGGTACAGAAAGCCTGGGGCACAGTTTTTGTCTATGCAATTTCTAGAACAGCCAGAAGATGGTGGCCATCAGTGCACCTTTCCACAGAAGTGTTTCAGTCTTGGCTTTCCTGTCTTCCTGTGTTCAATCTCCATATCTGACATTCAAAGAGGGCTCTGCTGCCTGTATTCACTGAGGAAAAGCACCCTGACCTTCCCTCCCTTTTCTCTTGAAACAGCTGACAGGGAGAATGATGTCTACTCCCCTTTCAGCCAGCTGCAGTGAGCCAGGGGTTTTACCCCAGCTTAATATCTTGAGAGTGGGGGAGGAGAGTCCCTCCCAGCCACCACAGGGGCTTAGTAATTCACTTTTGTCATTTCAGTGTTTTCGTTTCTCTGTCCCTCACCCTCTTGGGAGTTGTGTAGCACTGTCCTGGTCTGCAGCTTTTGGCTCTTTTTCCGTTGTTTTTTTGAGAACATTCACATTCTCTTGTAAGTCCATTGCCATCTTCCCACAATCCCCACCAACTTGTTTTTGAATAAGCATTGGAATTTTGTGCTTCCCAAAAAATTTGTTTATGTCACCCAAGTTGTTAAATGTATAGGCAAAATTAATTGTTTATAATATTCCCTTGCTTTCTTTTTAGTTAAGTGTAGAAGCTGTGATTTTTCCCTCTTTCATTTTTAATATTGGTAACTTTTGTCTTTTCTATTTTTTGTCTCATCAATCCAGGCAGAGGGTAATATAATACACTGATCTCAATGACCCCGGTTTGGGTTACATTGGTTTTCTCTGTTGTTTTTCTGTTTTCTATTTCTTTGTTTTTTGCACTCATCTTTATTATTTATTTTTTATTCATTTACTTACTTATTGATCTTAATTTATACTTCTTTTTGTAATTTCTTAATTTGAATGCTAATGTCTTTAATTTGAGATTTTTAAAATATACCCACTTAGTGCTGAAAATTTCCCCAAATGTACTATAGATTTTTATATGTTGTGTCTTTATTGTCATTCTATTCAGAATATTTTCTAATTTATTTTTTGATTTATTCTCTGTCTCAGGGTTTACTTAGAAGTGCTCAAATCCTTTGCTTTTAGACTTCTGAAAAAACTATTGCACATTATATTAAATATTATCACAAATAGGTAGGTGCATCAATGCTTAAAAACTTGAATGGTGGACACCATTTGGAGTAGAATTTCATTATAAGGCTCAAAATTTAGTAACAAATACCAATTATGTGGAATTATTTTACCCATATTATAAATTTAAAAAATTAAGGCATCATGTATCTTGTTTGAAATCACAGTGCTTAAGAGATAAAGAGTTATACTTTCAACCTGGGCAGTTTCAGTGTTAGCCATGGACATTCAAATGACAAATTTAATGCTAAGTTAAAAATTTTATGATTAAATAAAATATGCTTTCTCATAAAGGAATGCTATGTCCTTATTTAATTTATCCTTTGCATAAATTGAATTATTTTTTATCTCACTTACACTTATTTTCTAAGTTTGATTCAAACATCACTTTTTTTATCCTCTTTGCTTAGAATTGACTTTGTGGTCTAAAAACACTCATAATAGCTGACCTATAACACTAAGCAAAGATAATTTTTCTCCCTATTTATGTGAAATAAACTTTCACATTATAAAATCTAACAAAATACATTGATAAGGTATTTTGCATCACCAACCACAAATCTCTAATTAAAAATTCTCCATTTTTCTTCAAATAAGGGATTTCACCTGAAATTGTTAGGTTGATTATTCATTATGTTTCTTTATGTCGACTGCATGAAAATATCCATAGAGACAGTATTAATAAATAGAATATTTTCCACTCTTATTTATAATCTCTAAATATACTGAAGGCTTTCCTAGACAAAAGGAAATACATAAGTACACATTAGGCCTAAAAATCATTGAGGGCTTAGGGTTTGTTATGTAGTCTTTCAAGGACTGTGCATGTATTGACTGTATACTTGTCATAAGAAACCTATGAATGAATTATAATTAGGAGCGGAGAAACATGGAAAAATGTTTCCCCAATGCATTTTTTCAACATAGACACTTGTTGAATAGCTATATAATCTAAATTCCCAATTACTGAAGATTTAAGTATGTTTTATCTAATGAAATATAATTTGTAGTGATGTGTGCAATTTCTTTGTCCCTTGCTTAAAAGTGACTGATTTGCCCTCCCATTGCTTTTTCTGGCACTTTCATTAAGCTGGAATACAACTTTCACCAAGCCCAGTTTTTATCATGAAGAATAGAACAATATCTAAAAGGATAAAATAAAATCGTGGGACAGGTGCTGTAGGGGACCAGGGATGCCCGACACCCCCCCCCATGTACTCAGCACATAGCCACCTGTGTGACCTAGATATAAATTAAAGGCTAACAATCCTCCCCGGACAGAGGATAATGTATAGATGTTATCATATAATCTTCCCAGTGGAGTAAACATCCTTGGTAAAATGTCTTTCCTACGAGCATAGTGAAAACATCACCAGACACCATGTGTGTTATCACAGGACCCTAGAAGAAACTCTGTTCTTACACCCTATGGAATGTCCCTGTTCTGAGACCCCTTATATATCACCCCTCATTTCTCTGTCTCCTTGTGGAGTGCTATCTTCATTCTCTGAACTGCCACCAATCAGAGTTTCTCTCATGTCCATAAGTTCCAATAAAGTTTATGTCTGACTAAATGCCAGTTATGTTTTTTTGGTGTCATGGCTGGACCAACTCATGCCCTTCAGGAGTTGGGTTGTAACAATTGGCGAGCCACAGCCAGGAGACCAAAGGGTCATTGGCAGAAGCAGGCATGAGCTCAGGGAAAGGAGAATTCATGGGGGAAATCATGGGTTGGCCCATAACGTCCATGTGGGGAGGGATGGCTGCCATCCAGGACCAGCAGGGACTGCAGAGAGAATATGGGGATGCCCAAAAATCCCTGGCCGGTATACTGGCTTTGTTATAGCAGAGAGCAGAGCAGCTGCACTTAAAGAAGGAAAAGGGATACTGCCAGATAGTGGCAGCTATTGTTTGACCCCTGTTAGGAGATTGCAGGTGGTTGCTGAGGCAGAGAAAGTGGCAAAGGCCTCTGTGCACTGCTTAGAAGGAAAATTAGTTATAAAGGGATATGAGCCTAGCACAGGCAGAGATGAAAGAATTCCTTAACCGATCACCTATGCTGAGTTAATGATCAGGTTATATTGCAAAACTGTGTAAACTGGTAGAATTTAATGTGATGTTATTTTGATGTTTTAAGTTTCATTGAAATTTTAGTTTGACCAAAATTTTTACCAAGGTATTAAAAAGAACTTTCAGTTTTCAATCAATAGCTTACTACTGAAATTCGAGTCTAAGTGTACTCCTGAAAAACAATCCAGAATACATGTGTTAAATGTCTGTTTGTCTGACTAAACTTCTAAATTGTGCTTAAGTGCATTTATATTGCTCAAGTATTCATAACTGGTTGCTACTTACTAATAAAAGTGTTTCCAAGAACGAGTTTGCCTGTCCCAAGTGACACTGATTCCAGAGGAGATTTAAAAGCAATAAAAATCAGAGATGTGAAATGATGGAGATCTTGGATACAGCCATACTAAAGGAGTGAGAATTATGAGTCAAATCAGTGAGTTTTATGTTGGTGTATCAACTCTTTTTGTGTAACGGGGGGGAAAACTTACCAAAGACAGCTGCCCTTCTTTAGGCCTGCTCAGTACTGTGCAATTATGGAATATAAGAGAATAAATATCTATTTCAGTCAAGTCATTGCAATTTTTTTGCATCTTTGTTACAATATTCTAAATCGTACCATAACACATTGCTCAAGTTTACTCAGCTAGTAAGTGACAGCAGTAGGAATCAAAAATCAAAACAAGTTAGTCTGACTGAAAAATCACATAAGTATACTATATTATCTAAAGTGATATCAAACAAATGAAAATACTTCCCATACTCCTATCATCTTCTGGCTCTTTCTAACTCCATTTTGCATGCAAGTACTGGCTTCTAAACAGATCTTAAAATTAGCTACTTAGCAAAGCTTGATGTCAGAATCATAGGAGATTGGGAAAAAACATATTTCTTATAATTTTAGAAATTCCTAAAATACTTCATTTGAGGGTATATCAATTTCACTTGTAATCAGCATTTCTGATTATGCAATAGTTCTGATTATTCAAGATACAGAAGAGATGAGTGGTTTTAACACAATGATAAACTATACATTCAAGATAATTTAAATTCTACAGATATGGAAACTTGGCAGGTGCAAGAAGTGATTCACTTTAGATTGGCATTATTGCTAAAGCTAGGCGATATGAAAATGATTTCTTTAACATATCATGAAAACAATCCTCTTGTAAGAAATCAAAGCTGTACAAATACATAAAAAATGAGTTTGAGAAATATGCCAAAGTAAAAGAGAACCCTGAGGGAATGCTTTTTATGCTTTTAAATTCAAGTTAGTCCTTTTTTTTTTTTACTTTCTACACTTTTGAATATGTAGAAATTTGACATTTTGTCCAGAATACTGTAGATATTGATGAATAAAAATACATATTATAATAAAAATAATTATCATATTCTTTAAAGCTTTTGCAAAATAACAATTATTTTGCTTCACTCGATTAAGAAAATGTTCAAATGTGATTTATTATATTTAATCTATGTTTTATTCTGTTTACAGCATGGTTTAGGCCATGCACCAACAAACTCTTTTCTTAAAGGTTCTATAATAAATATCATAGGTTTTATGGGTGTGAGGGTATCTGCAACTATTCAGTTCTGCCACTGTAGTGTTAAATCCACTGAAGACAATACATAGAAAAATGGACTTGAATTTTTTCAAAACATTTTTTACAAAACAGGTTTGGCTAGTGCGCCATACTTTGCTGATTTGGTTTAGACCAGTGATTTCCATTAGAACTTCCTGACATGATGGCAATGTCCTATATGAATACTGTTCAGGAAGTAGCCTTTAGTAACATGGCAACTGAGAACTGGAAATACGGCTATTGCTACTGAGAAACTAAATTGTTAATGTTATTTAATTCTCACCCTTTAGTAATTTGTATATTTCTTCTTTTCTCTTTTCACCTTCTTGTATTCCTATTACATGCCTACTACACCTTTTGTAATTGCCCCACAGTTCTTGGATAAGCTCTTTCATCTTTCAATTCTTTTTTTTTTTTTTTCTGTTGTATTTCAGTTTTGGATGTTTCTATTAACATTTTCAATCTCTCTGATTCTTTTTTTGACTATGTTAAAATATACTGATGGGTCTATCAAAGAGATTCTGTACTTCTAGCATTCCCTTTTGATTGCCTATTTTTAAACACCAAGGAAATTCTTTGGTGCATAATTATGTCCTTGTGGACAAAGAATTATTGTCAAAGAAAAATTACATCTTCTTGTGTTATATTTGAAATGTATCACGTTGCAATAACAAAAATCTAGTGAAATTAGTTTAGGCAATACAAAAAAATTCTAGAAGCCAGAAATTTCCATGCTGATTAATACAGGGCTTAACTTCCCACCCCCCCACTCCACCCCGAATCCCAGGTTCCTTCCCTTTCTTCCAACTGGTCTTACCATATTCTCTCTATGTAACCTTCCTTATGGACTTAAGAGAACTACTGTGATAACAGAAATCCTGGGTAGACATGAAAATATCTAGTAGGAAGAGGAATGTATCTTATAATGAACAAGGAAATCAATTGGAAGAATTCTCTCAACTTCTGCTTAATTATACTGCTAAAATTGTGGCATATGATTTTGAAGATTTTTTCACTACCAAGGGCACTTGGACTACCATGATAACACTAGGATTATCGAAATTAAACCCCTGGGTTGTGGCCTGGATTCTACATCTCCTGAATCCAATGAATTCTGTACACCTGAACAAACTTTGGATTTTGTTAACAAACAAGAAGGGGAAAAATGTTTTGATGAGCAAACAAAAACATTTGTACCAACTGCATACTTAGGTAACTGAAAGACTTGATAAAGGTAAAGATCGATGTGACCTGTAATAAAATTCAGTACAGAAGAAAGGATGAAAAATAAGCAATGTCAGAAAAAATAGATTGCATATTGTGAAATAATTAGTGACTGCCGTTAATCTGTTTGATGTAATGTAAGTTGGCTATAATAAATCAGCTGACAACATGTCCCAAAAATCTTACTAAGAAATTAATTGAAATTGGCTTGGATATGGGCACTGTCATATGGACTGAAACTAACTAGCAGACCATTAACAAAAACTAATGATAAATGGCAATGGGTTGAGAAAAAGGATGTCGTCAAGGTTTTTCAATTTAATAAATGTTTATGAATACCAGGAAAATAGAAATGTGTCTCTATCAACATGCATTGAAATGTATTAAAATTGAGTTTTCCAAGGAAATCATAGGGTGAGTAAATTAATTCAAAGAGCTTTTGCATTTTCTGTTTTTATTGTTCACTATTTGGGGGCTTGTTTTCTTGATGATTGAGCTTGTAGTAGAAAAGAAGTTGAGGAGAGACTATACACAAGGTATAGGTTTTTTTTTTTTTTTTCTTTCAGAAAATACCTACAACTGTGGATATTCCTGTAAGATTTGTTTTTTGGTGTTTATGGTTTAAAAGATTTTCCCTCAAAAGTATTTTCTGATGTGAGTTAAAGTGTCAGCCCTTTAGATCAGGGAGGTTATTAAAACCTGTCAGTTGTGCTTTTCTGGAGGCAGTTTTCTTATAGTTACTTTTACATTTTGGATTAAAATTCTTGTTATATAATTTTATGTTTGCATAGACAATGTGTCTCTCCGATCTTTAGTATTCATTTAATCACTTGGAAAACCTCAGTGAAAGAAAGTCCCTACAATGATGGCAATTTTAGGCAATTGGAGTAAAAACTTCATAAATACATAATTTATTTTATTTATGTAACAATCTCTTAAATTGTTTTGCTTGCTGTTTTCATGGCATTGTTCTAAATGAGTTAAAAATATTATCTCATATAAAGATAAAACCAATAATCATATTGATATGGAATTATAAAAGTTTATCATTCAGCAAAATTAAAAACTTTTATATTTCTCCCCACTCATTCTGTAATCTCTGCCAGATAGGATGGATTTTAACGGTCAGTCATAACACTGTTGGAGGAAATTATTGAAACCTGTGTGACAAAAGACACCATAGAGCCATCACACTGGACTGACAGCATACATTAGAGAGAAGCAAATACCTGTTATTTTTTAAAATCCCTTTGGATTTAATTGGGATTAGGTTTCGGATTATATGCAAGAAAAAGTATCCAAAGTATGCATATATTTAGAAAAAAGTGTCTATTTTAAATGCACACACATACCACACACACTCCCAGTCCAATCAATTACAAATCCAAATGGTGGTTTACAAAGAAATTTAGATGGTGAATGACTTCCATCCTTAAGGTCACTGCATAGTCCAAACCTGTGTGGCAACTCGCCATTGCACCTGAGTTACACAGCTGAAGAAGGGAGAAAGTAATAATGGAGGACCTACTCAGGTTTACTCAGCTCCCTTTAAGCAGCCTTCCCCACTGTCCTACAAAAATGCTTTGCTTGCAATTTGCTCTATCAAATAATCACACATAAAGGAAGCTGGTAATGTAGCGGAATTTTTTGTTTTTGTTTTTTGTTTTTACCCTGGAAGGCATATTTCATAGCTTAAAAAATTCAAGGCCCTTTCTTTATGAGAAAAATGGATGATGGGTGTTTTCTTAGGCAAATAATGTTCTCTGACACAGTGTATGTATGAAATGAAAACTAGGTATCACAAAGATAATACTCTCACTTCCAAAAACTATATTCTCCTAAAATACAGATCTGATTATGTATGTTTTAGAAAACGCTGCTTAATTTTTGTCCAGTATTTCTGACCTAAAGCATCAAATTGTAAATTAATTTTTCAACATTTTTGATGATCATTTGTGTCACAGGTTGGAAATGTGTTGATCTCCACTTGTATATCATTATATGTTTGTAATTCCTTTCTACACCTCAGAATGATGTAAGGCACAAATACTGCATTCATAAGAGAAAGATGTTCACTTTACCATGCTCCCAAAACACTGTAGCTGTGTCTCTATCACATCTAAATTGACACTATAGAGCATTTCATGACTGTTAAGCTTCCTCCTCTTTTGATCATGCTCATTTTTTGAATAACTTAGATGATGAATGAGGAAGCAGATAAAAAGGTGAGGAATGTGATTGTGAATTCCTCAAAGCCGTGCAAATCAGGTGTCATAAACAATAAACTTGACTTCTCTGAGGGGCTTCCATACAGATTTTATAACTTTAAATTCCCCAATCATCTTGCAATATTTGAGTCCATCCTCTGATATAACAACATCACCACCCACATGACGAAGAACAAGAGGTGTAGGATATATTATTTGGAGATGTTTCAACTTTTTTCCACAAGTGCCTTAACTTACTTTCTGATATTCCAAATTTGCAATCACTTGAATTGTTGGAACTCACAGAGAGGCTTCTTAAATTATGGAATTGATTTAGGCAAGGCAGCCTTGTAATCTCCAAGAAGAAAAATACTGTATTAATTATGGAGGTTTCCCAATAAAAAAGCTGGGATGAAAAGGAAAACGTAAAATCTTACATAGAATATTTATCCAGATACCTACATTCCTCTTTGTCTTTATCCAGGCATATTGATCCAAGGATTAAAATGTACATTGTTCAGCCACCATTTCAGCTTCTCTTTTTCACACACATTTACACACGTCACACAGAAACAGAGTATAATCAATTCCAAATAAACTATTTTGAGCCATATTTCATTTGCTCCTCCTTTTACTAATTTTAATAAAAATCATATATTGAATACTTGATATGTACATATCAATATAGTAATTAATGAAGAAAACAAAAAATCAAAAATTAAAAAAACTGTGATTTTCATTTGTTATCATTTTGAATGTTGTGTATTAATTTTCTTTTTTTTTTTTGCTTTTATTTTCTTTGCTTTAATCTCAAATGACTTGCTTTTTATTTTGGGAATTAACATATGCCAAAAATGTTTAATCTATAAATCTTAGGCAATTTATGTTCAAAAGAAATTTGTGGAGTTCAGGCAGAAGTTTTCATGAAAACTCAATGGAAACACTTTGAAAAAGGAGAGAGAAGTTTGATCAGAGTTTCTTCAGAAAAAAAAATGCATTAAAGAAAGAGTTCAAGTGAATAAGTAGCTTTTTCAAATATTTCTCATGTAATTTAAATTATTTTACGTGAATTTCAAAAATGATTATTTTTAGATAAACAGAAAGGAAGGGCAGAGAACTTTCAGAGAGAAGAGAAGGTAAAAGACTGAATATAAAACCTTGAAGTAAATATGGGCAATTGAAAATTGATAGCATCCTAATCTCGACTGGCCACAGAGTAGGAGATAACTTTGTGACTATCAGGGGGAGGACAAGCTTTAGAGGTGGCCAATCTACATATGGTCAAAGAGAATTCTATATGCTAATAGAAACCTCTTTAAATTATTAACAAGGAAATGAATAGCTAAAACCTTTAACTAGAACTATTTTACTGGGTGTAAATTGGGATTCTAAGCCATATGTGTGTGTGTGTGCATGGGTGTGTGTGAATCTTTCAGGTCAATTCTGCCAACAAATCCATGAAATACGAATTAGGGATTACTATTATTGTTTATGCTGTTAATGTGAAAAAGGATTGCGGGGAACATATTAAGCCCAAAGTTTAACCACTGGCGAAGACGTGATATTTAAATCGAGACAAAACTGATTTGAGAGCCAACACTCTTAGCTGATATTTTAAACTGTACAAAAAATAGCTTATGATGAGTACAGCATCATTCAGGATTGTGCCATGAGCAATGGAAAATCTTCATATTTTAAGCAAAAATGGGTTTCATTTTAGGAATTTAGAGAATGACACATTTTCTGGAAGGGCTGAGGAAGAAGGGGAGGAAGCAGTTGCTAAAAAGTGGTGGTTTACAGGAGGAACTCACATGACATCTGAAGCAAATCTTAGCAGTCTGAATGGTGCAGTTTCCACCAGCCTTAGCTGCTGGCAGCTCCAAAGGAAGTGATTGTGAAGAATTCACCTTGTGTCTACACATCTGCCTGAGACACTTTTTGGAGAAAAATGAAATATGCTTTCTCTGCCTTCCAAATCTCTATCAGTGCCTCACAGACAGAACTGAATTCAGTATCATATGAGGAAAAGGATTCTAAGATATGCGGTTTTTTATTTCTAAGCTTTACAAGGCTTTTGAGATTATCAAAGGTGGTAGATGAATTAACAAGGTAACAACAGAAAATACAGTTTATGTAGTACTTTTGCACACAACGGAAGAAACAAATTTGTCAATAGTTTTGACTGTTGCATGAATTTTTCATGGTTCCATACTTCATGAATCAAATATAATTCCTTGTTACAAACTGCCTATCACATTTAAGTTCTCCTAACACTTTTTCCTATACAAATCCATGGACTGAGAATGACTTGATTCACTTCAGTGTACTATATAAGTGTAATGGAAAAGTAATCATTATAAAAACTATTTTCCATATAAGGCAACAGATCTAGATTTTTGCAAATCAAATTATTTATCCCATTACTTAGAGAGGGTCAGCCTGATAGAAGACATGAATGTAATGAATAAGGAATGTAAAAAATGCCCAAACAATTAAGTAAATTATAAATAAAATATTGTGACAAGTTCTCATGGAGAAAGGTGTTATTTGATGATTGCTCTTAAAGCAAAAAAGAAAGCATTTAAATAATAAAAATAAAATGCTTAAATATTTTTAACAATTTCCCATTTTGAGTCGAGTAAATTGCATTTTCCTCCTTCTGGATGCACATAGGTTGCCTATTTCTTTCTGACCACTCAGTTTCTTTTGTTAACTCATTCTTAGGCTGGTCTCCACATATACCACCTAAATGACTTTCGAAACATGCAGAAATATATATTTTGTCCCTTACTCCTAAATACTTTATCATGGACTTGCTAATAACAAGAAGTTAACTTAATTCATCCTATTACAAGGATTAATTTGGAAACATAATATAGATAGGGTATTGTATTAGTCAGCCAAAAGGGGTGCTAATGTGAAATACCAAAAATGGGTTGGTCTTTATAAAGGGTATTTATTTGGGGTAGAAGTCCACAGATATCAGGCCATAAAGCGTTAAGTTTCTTCTCTCACCACAGTCCATTGCCATGTATTAGGGCAAGACAGCTGCCGACATTTGCCAGGGTTCAGGCTTCTTGGGTTTGTCTCTTCCCGGGGCTGCGTTTCTCTCCAGGCTTAGCTCCTGTTTCCTCCACAATATCAGCTGTAGACGATCTGGCAAACAGCTCGCTTCTCTTCTCCTGGGGCCTTCTTTCCAACATCAAAACTGCTTCTCAAAATCGGCTTCTACTCTGTTCTCTGCCTTGCCTTTTATATTCGATTCCCCACCCACCAAGGGGTGGGGCTCAATGCCCTACTGACTTGGCCCAGTCAACGCCCTAATCATAAATTAATCATGCCCAGATTAACAGATCAGTTTACAAGCATGATCCAATTATATTTTTGGAATTCATAATTACATCAAACTGCCCAAATTGAATTCAAATTGAATCAATTGTCCCAACAATCTGCTTTATAGCTATTTTTTCCAGCCCAGAAACAGATCCAGGAACAATCACTGCATCAATGTCAGTTTATTCTCCAAAAGTCTGTAAATGTTTCTCTTCCTTTGTTTGAATTTCTTGCCTTGGCAATTTTTTTTAAGCATATAAACCATCATTTTGTAAAATATCCACAAATTTGAGTTTCTCTGAGGTTTTCTCACAATTAGATTCAGGCTGTGTATTTTTTTGTCAGGAAGATCACAAATATAATTGTATGTCCTCCTCACTGCATCCTATGAGTAGACACAAGGTAAAGGTTTCAGTCAATATTGGTGATGTTAACATTGATCAAATGGTTCAAGTGATGCCTGCAAAATTACCTCTACTGCAAAATTATATTTTTCCTTTTTCAATTGATAATTATTTTGTGGGTAGATGTTTGTATTCTATTTTTACATTCTATTTGTCACTGAATTTTCATGCAGTTTAATGTCCATTAATGATCTGTTAAATCCACATTTTTTAAATTTATATCTGTCATACTGCAAGAAAAGGATTTCTCTTCTCTACTTATTTTCTGATTTATTTATCTATACCTTTATAAAATTATTGATTTTAATTTTATTTCAAGAGTTATAGTCCATTACTCTTATTAATTGCAAGTCTTGAATTTTTCCTGATCTGGCCAGTGACAGCTTTCTCAAGTTGACCCGTGTCTTATTCATATATTTCCATCAGGTTTTAAGATCTTGAATTCTGTCTGATGTTACCAATTAGTCCAGATTCATCCAGTATTTTTTTCCTTCCTCAGCTGTGGAATTAGCGTCTTCTTCAAGGAGCTCTGTTGTGTTATTGCTTCTGATTTGTTATGCTGATAACTCTAATTTTAATCTAATAATCTATTCCTCCCCATTTTCATATTTGTCACTCCATTTGTCAATAGAGAAGATCCTAGATCCTATTATTCACAACACATTTTTTAATTAGTTCAATTCTAAATAAAAGCAAAGTCATTTCAGTATTGTTAACCATCTAACCAAAGTTCAATATTTGTTTGCAATTGTTTGTTTTAAATAAAATTGCATATATTAAAATGCACAGATCTCATATTACAATTCGATGATTGTTTTGAAACAAATACATCTATGTAATCCACGTTTCTATCTTGATATAGAACATTTTTTATAACCTCCTAAAATTTACTTATGACTTTCCTTTTTTGAGAGGCAACCACTGTTCTGATATATATATATTAAAGTAATAACAGTGTAATATATTTGTGTAATATCCAGTTTAATATTCATGAGATTGAGCTGCGTGGCTGTATATATCATTACTTTTTGTTTAATGGCTTTTTAAAAAAATTCCGTTTTATAATATATCCCCTTTTGTTTATTCATCTTCCTGTTGATGGGTCATTTGGTTTATTTCAATGGTACAAATATTTTAACAGCTGTTTTGACTATGACAAAAGAAGCTGCTATAAATGTTCATATACATACCGTTTTATGGACATTAATTTTGTCAGTCTTCAGTATATGGCTAATAATGAAATTGCTATGTCATAGGGTAGGTGTATGTTTAACTTTATAAGAAAATGCAAAGTTGATATTACATTTTACATGCCCATGATATATATATGAGAGTTCCAGTTACTTCACATCCTTTCCAACATGTGGTATCATTTTAGTTTTTGATGTTCAAGTAACTCTCTTTGAATTTAGTCTCATTTCCCTGATGACTAACAATGTTGAACTTTTTCTTTTTCATGTAAAGAACTTTATAAAGTTTATTTCAATTATTTTTGATGTTATTTATATTTTTGGTTTTCTTTGGTTGGTTTTTCTTTGCTTGTTGAGTTTTAAGAGTTTCCCTTAGATTCTGGATACAACTTATTTGTACAATGTATTATTTGAGAATTTTTTTTTTTAATTCTGTGCATTGATTATTCATTTCCTTTTAATTTGAAGGGAGTCTAATTTATCCAGACAATTACTGCCCATCAAGTGTGTTCTGTCTAGATTTTTTTGTGACAATCTCTAGATATTAAAGATATATTTGTCTATTTTTAAAATAAATTTCCTTATAATTCCAGGTTTCAAAATTTTCTATCCATATCGAATTAATTTTGAGTATGATATGAAGTAGGAATCAAAGTTAATTTTTTCCATGTGGATATATCCACTTGTTTCAGCACCTTTACCAAGCGCCAACTGGTGATGCATTTGGAAAAAGACCTTGACCAAAAGGGAGAAGTATTAAGTGCTAATGAGTTTTTAAATAAGGGATTTCAACGTGAATCAGGAGACCATTCTAGAGGTTACGCTTATGCATGTCTCAGCAGGATTTCACTGACTGCCACAGTAAACAGTGCCTCAAACAGCAGGGTTCCTGAGGCTCTAGAGACATCCAGACATTATAGGAAAGGCAGACAATCTCAGGAATTTTGCACCCTGCCAGTGGGCCTTACTTTGGAATATATGCACCTCAATGTAAGAGTTAGACTCATTTAAAATTTCTCTACACATGACTCTTCTGCCCCTTTTATTTGAACCTATAATTAGCATTGTACTCATTAAGTATATGTCCGAGAGACTTAAATCTTCTGTCTGTTCATGTGGTGGTTGAGCACTGAATTTCGTCAGAGTTGCAATACCTACTCTCCATTTCATTAGACTCACCCAGGACTACTTACAAAAGGATGATGATGGACAACGCCCATCCCCCAAAACAGAGAGTATCTACAACTACAAGCGGGACAGTGCCTTCCATCTGTTCCATGGGATCTACACCCCCTCTCAAAAAGAAACAGAGTGGCCATCACCACCCCAAATTCCTCAATATTGAGGAATGAACAAACATAAGGGGGGAATGCAGCTATGGACTAAAGTAGACATTATGTTTTAACAATGGAAAAACTTTTATCATTGATATAAAGGCAGAGGATTCAGTGGCCTCTGAGGGGAGGACAAGGGAAGAATAATTGTAACATGGGATATTTTTGGGACATTGGAATTGTCTTGCATGACCTTGCAATGATGGATACAGGCCATTATGCATTTTGTCAAAACCTATAAAATTATGCGGTGCCAAGTGTAAAAGATAATATAAACTATAGACCATGTTTAGTAACATGCTTCAATATGTGTTCGTAAATTGTAACATAATGAAAGATGTTAGTGGAGGAAAGTGGGGAAGAAGGAGGGGGTGGGATATGAGGATCCCATATTTGTATATATATAAAATCCCCTATATTTTTTATTTAACATTTATGTAATCTAAAGCTTCCTTAAAAAAATAAAAATAAAAAAATTGAGACCATTCAGATTTAATACCATCTGATTCTAGAATCATGCTTTAATCTAATGTGCTTCTACTAATTTAAAAATATTTTTTTTCTAAAATATTGGAACTGATCATCTGAATATGTCTGTGCAGTGGACACTGTGGTTTTCTATGCAGAATTTTTTCCATCCTTCCCTCATGTGGGTGCTCAATCAATTTAGATGAGATTACTCTATTCCCTTTTTGAGACTGGCACGTTTGACTGAAGTCAAGCAGATTAATACTCATTTCCACATTCCTCATCTGCTATATGTATTCTATAATAATTTGTTCAGCAACATGACTTAACATGTTCCAACTGCATTGAATTCAGGATAAATTTTGGATGAAAGAGGAAAACCTGCTTTCGCTCTATCAACTGGACATCAAAACACATAGTCACAGAAGCCCTTTAATATGATATGAATATACTGTGAGCAAGTAGAACAGACGGAGAGAAATCTGGTCTTTGATGACATTTTTGAGATAATAGATCAACTCATGCTTTAAAATTATGCCCCATGTGCTAGCCTTTTTAATCATATGAGGTACTTTCTGTTTGGCTTCTGATTCTTGCAACTGAAAACATTCTAAATGATAATATCTACTTGTATATTTCCTCTTCAGGTTCTGGATCTTAGTTTTAAAGTGAAGCCAATTTTCTCCATAATGTGAATAAATACACTAAGGCAGTGAACATATATAGCAGTATGATTAAGGGCAAATTAAAGTTACAATTAAAATACATAGTTATGGTGGAAGAGATTTTTCTTTGTATTTTGAAAAGGTACTGTTTATCTTTGAGATTTAAAGACATGCTCTTATTTTCTTATTATTATATTCCAGTGGCATAGATAGTTATATCAGGACATAATGAAATGATTAAACATTCAGTATTTTATATTTTTATAACAGAAAACAAACTGTTTCTCATTACCTTCTTTATGTGCTCCCTTTCTTTGCACAAGAGTTATTAAGGCATGGCTATTTTTGAGGTTGAATGACTTGGTTTGTTTAAGGTCTAGGCTAACTTAAACTCTGAAAATTACAAGTGTATACCCAGATTTAATCAAATACAACATAATTTTTAAAATATAAGTCTGCTTTCCTATTATAAATATTTTCAATTTGATAAATAAGGAAAAGTTTCTGATATGGGATAATGAAATTTAAAAATAAAAATATAACAGTTTTTCAATAATTCTGATTTTTATTATAACAATATTGCTGATGAAATTTTTGAGGTTAGGAAGTTATGACCTAGAATATTGATTCAATTGCTTTGAGGAAACAATAGCAGAGTATCACATTAGGTGTAATGAAAATCAAATCAGTAAATAGGAAATTTACTGACTTAAATTTACATTTGAAATGAATATTGTACAAGTAAATATGTACAAATTTGAAATCTCATGATAAAATTGATCATGGCAGAATAAGAAGGTTCAAAACATTTAGTATAAGAAAAAATTTATGCTGATATTGTAAGTTGGATGTATTGATAAAATATTGATATTGGTAAAAATATAAATAAATATATATGACTGATAGCACAAAATTATATGTAAAAATTTGTCCTGCTGAGGAATATTCTTCATGGAGAATTGTGAATTTTATTTTCTGATATTTGCAGTCTAAATTAATCTTTAATGAAACAACATTTTTATGTTCCCTGGAGGAAAATGTTTGTTGTTCAAGAAATTAATTAGTTTGGGTAACATGAAAGAAAACATCATATAAATGTGTACAACTGTGCCCTGTTTCTTTGTATTGGTAATCTCAATATATTCTTCCTTCTTAAATTATTGATCTTTTTATAAAATTTAGAACCTTGAAGGCCAAGACATATCACTTATAAGTAAGAAGGCTGCATTAAATAATTCCTCCTCTTAAGTAACCTTCATTAAACACCACAGTTGAAAAGATTCACATCAAAATAAAACTTTTCTTATCAGAAAATAGATTTCCAAGATTTTTCTGAAGAATATTATACAAATTTTATTGAGATTAATATACTAACCAACTTTAATATTTCTAAATTCATGAAATTGGGTTATTTCACTACAGTAAAATTTTAATTCTGAACTTAATTTAGTTTATGTGCAAAAACACAAATAACAAAATTGAATGGAAGCTAGACATTCATTTGGAAAAATAAACTAGTTGGTGCATTTTATACTGTTCTCCAAAATTAGGGTATTGAAAGCTTTTAGATGCATTTACATTTTTCAGTGACTAGAGTTTAAGAGTGTTAAAATCTAGCACTTTATTTACATTTATATGAATAATGAAAATTTGAATAGAATGCCTACTTTAGTACTGGAAGAAAAAAACATCAGTTCTATGAACTTATTCTGCTAAATAGGGTATATTTATTAATAAATTCTAGTTCTTCTCTTTGATATTGAGCATAATATGTTTTGGAGATGTTGAATACTCTCTATATTTTTATTGTGGAATATTATTTTTTAAATGAAGAGATTACCAACTGAGGGTTGTGGCTGAGTGCCATAACTATATACATTTTTCTGTGTGCTGCCTCGACATGCACATTACTTAAGCTAAGACACTTTCCTCAACACTGACGTTTGACGTAGTTAATAAGCAGTTTTCCAGTCCTGGGACATAAACTTCCCCACAGCCCAAACCCGCAACGGAGGAACCAATCCTTGACTCCCGCGGGAAATCTACTAAAATCCACCTCTGGACCACAGTAGAGGCACCAGCCCACGGGTCCCTCTAGCTCTGTTCATTTGCTCCCTACCAGCTGGTTGAGCCACTGGAACCCTTAAGGCCATAGCGCTTCTCCTGGGACTCTCCTTCCACCCCTCTCTCTATGAAAACCATCTTTTCTCATATATTATGGCCGCAGTTTTCCATTGTGTCACACCTGACCTCCACCCAGACCCAAGTTTAAAATCCAATTTAACTATTTCAAAACACTGAGCTATAATGTTTTTCAGTAAGTGCAACCCAGGCTTGATTGCCCCTGATGGGTTAAGCTCAAGAGTAGAACAGTGGTGACTAGTTATATAAGCTGGGAACCAAAAATGTCCCCTTACAGAGACAGTGTACATTTCTAGAAGCGGCTTGTTTTATAAACTAAAGAAAGCTGCTCTTCAGTCTCTATGGGTGAGGCCTGCTAAGACTATTTCTCCCAATATTTGTATTGAAATCCAATCTTGTACTACCTATAAATGAATATACACCAATGTTGAAATGGCTCTGAATGAAATTTTAATCTGGATTATTTTCTCATTTTCCCAATAATCCCAGACATAAATTCATAAAGCATTTACTAGTATCTTCAAACCAATAGTGTCTCTCCCTCTGGTGTAACTCTAGCACTTATTATTCCACACACTAATACTTCAGAATGTTAAGCATGGCCCATTGAACATGATTTTTATTTTTTAGGCAATTATTTTATTGATGTTTTCTTCCCAGGAAAATCCTATGAACTCTGAGGCTATTTCTGTATCATGGACATTTTTTCTTTTTCTTTTCTCAGTAGTTTATTTGATACAGGGTAGTCTCAATATATACTATCATAATTAAATGTCTTTATTTAAAGACACAAAGCTAAGGTACCATAAATTCTAAAACAATAATGAACTATTTGCTTTCCAGATAAAACAAGTGGATTAAAAAAAAAAACTCTATAAAAAAAGTTGAAAAAATTTGTCCAAATTCTATTATGTCTGCTTAATTAATTATTGTTCTTACTAATCAATCAATATCAAACATAATTTATATTTTTGATTCCATATAATATGTACCCTCTTAATTAAAGGCATATAATTAGAGTACATATAGGCCAGTAATGAAATATATGTAGCATTAGGAAAAACATCTCAAAATAAATATCATGAAAATAAACTTTTTGGAAAGATGATCTAATGGGAGAATTTCCAGGAACATTATAGGATTCCTAAATAGCATTTAAAGTACTTGTTAAAAATAGATGCATAATTTTAAAAAATTCATGACTATAAGAATTATGCATAACTATCAACCATACCAATGAACTAAGTTGAAACTCTACTGTAAAGAAACTATAAAGAAGCATGAGCCCTTGAATAGAAATAAAATGAAATATATAATAAAATTAATTGGGATTAGAGACAATGTAATACCTAAAATGTAATACCACATTTTAATTTATAATACCACAAATTAAATTTTGGAATGAAACTCTTAACACTGAAAATGACAGCATAGCTTAGCTGAGGAAATATGACAAATTATTTGAAAGGCAAAATTGCCAAATCTTATTTAAAGGTGGTTATTTTAATGCAGTTGCCAAGTTCCAGGAAGATTTGCTGCAAGAGCCCTAATGCGTAGGAATTTAGCACACAATTCCACAGATGGCAGCAAAGGTAACATTTTCAAATTTTCAGTCATGACATTAAGGGGAGGGGTGTGCCCTTCCCTTTGCTTTTCCCTCTTCTTGCTGGCAAGACTGAGATGTGATGGCTGGAATGGTGGCAGTCATTGTTGGCAATGGTGTCTTTGAAATAAACTTTTAAAAAAATGTAACTGGCATTTGTCCATACTTTCTTTGCCTGTGCCAATGCCTCACATCTCTTTTTGATGCATATTATACTCTTCTGAAATTTTATGCAAGTCAACTCTTAAGACTCATGAGAGTACCTTTAACATGGTGGAAAGCAAATTTTTTACATTGACAGAAAAAAGAGCAATAAGGAAAGGCAAAGTTTACAGACTTTCTCAATTATATATCTATTACAAGAATGAAGAATTGAGGTAGTCTGGTAATGAGAAAAAAGTTTATTTGATGTACTTTGAAAAAAAGTAATAGCAGATAGAATAATAAACTATAGTTAAGGAGAACAGTACACAAAGAAAAGGGTTAGATATTTTTTTATAGCACTTGAGAGAAGTAATCATTTCTTTTGATTGCTTGAAACTCCTGAAAAGACGACCTTGCATACAATTTAATGCTTGTATTTGAACATCTATTTTTACAATAAAGACATTTTTCAAGCAATCAGAAATTGGATACTTATAAAAAAAAACTAGTCTATTTTAATAAAAGGCATTCCCAAGATGAATGCAAAGTTTGACCTAACCTTTATAAACTTAATTTAAATCTGGTCCCAGAAATTTAGGCATGTGACCTAATAAAATTATATTGATTTGATAATAATAACTGTCTTTAGACATAAAATAACATTTGCATTTTCAGAATATTCCTGTCAGGAACAAATGTACAGATGTGAAAACTGAGGTACAGAATTGAAGGGATAAATTTAAGATTACTAAGATTTTAATTAGAAACTATTGACACAATACTAAAATCCAAAAAAATTACAGATGAAACTACTATAAATTAAAATATGACATGGATGATGATGGGGTTCAAGTTACTAGAATCAGTGACCTAGGGCTGGATCTCCATTTTAAAAGTTGTGAATCTCAAAGAACATTGTCTATATGAGTTTTTGGGGTGAGCAAAGTTAATTTTGGGTTACTTATTGTAATTTATTTACTTTTGTTTTCTTGGTTATAATAATTGCTCACATGAACAATAGAAACAGTGAACAGAGAGCCTTAAAACAGCAAACTTATTGCCAATTGCAGAAAGTGTTATATAATAAAATTCAAGATTATCATCTTTGACATTCCAAAATTCTGTAAGTTTTGCCATATTTTAAAACATTTTATTGTGACCATCTTCAAACATAAAAGTAGAGGTAATGGTTAAACGAACCATCCTAAATAGATCACTTAGATTTAATGAATACTAACATTTATGCATGTTTGTTTCTTTTTTTTAACTTGAGTATTTGAAGCAAACCCAAGATACGTCACAAGGTATCAGCACTGAATACTTCAATATGCATCTCTGAAAAAAGAAGTCATTTTCTCACATAATTGTGGCATCATCATAGTGAAAAAAAATAATGTTTTTTTCCACATCAACTAATTATAACTATACTAAAATTTCTGTAATTGTCCCCAAAATGCCTTTTTATATTCCATTTATTTTGAAGGTGATATAAATGAGGTCTATATATTGCACTTAGTTTTTCTATCTCTTAAGTAATTTTCTCTTTGTTTTAATTGCAGTTGCTAAAATTACTGTTTTCGTTCTGGTTTTAGATTAGGTCCATATGATTATTTTCCTTTTCATTTCCTTTAGTCTTTTTTCAGTTAAGATATACATGGCGCACCATAAAATCGACACTTTTAAAGTGTACTTTCAGTATACTTTTTTTTTTTTAACATATTCACAAAGATGTGCAACCATCACTGTGGCTGGATTTTCTCTAGGTTCTTGGCTATGTTACAAAAAAGAATTTAAGAACATGCAAGTTTAGTTAGGTCGGTAGTTTATTAAGAAAATGAGAAAAGAGGAAGGAAATAACAGATTATGGGTCCCAGATATACTTGTGGTCTGGTCCAGGCAGAGAGAGGAAAAAAGGGCAAAAAAGGGTTGACTTAACTTCTGTGCTTGCTTTTTAAACCATTAATTACCCCTCTCCTTGTTAATGTTTGGGGAGTAGTCCCAGCTGTTTGCTGTTTTGATCTTTGATCTCAACTATCAATTCCCCCAGGGGGCCCAATAATAAGGTCCCTTGGGAATATCCTGGGCTTTTCCTTGATCTCAGAAGAAATCCCATTCTAAATGAGGGTTTTCACCAGGTCGAGATTTTTCCAGCAGCCTCAGGGTGATCTCCGTGGTCTTGTGTTTCATGGCCTTGTTTCTGCCAGGCCCCAGATTCTTTTTCTCATTTCCTAAACTAGCCTGCTTCAATCACGACTATTTAATTCCAGAATATTTTCATCATCTCTGAAGAAAACAAAAAACAAAAAACCTCATTCTCATTAGCAGTCATTCCCCAATTCCCAGTTCTCCTATCCCCTGGCAACACCAATCTACCTTTGTCTCTATGTTTTTGCTTATTCTGTGTATTTCATATAAATGGAATCATTCAAAATGTTATCTTTTGTGCTGGCTTATTTCATATAGCATAATGTTTTAAAGGTTTTCCATGTAGCACCATGCACAGTACTTCATATCTTTTTATTGCTGATTGATATTCATTGTATGTATCTATTTTGTTTATCTATTCATCAGCCAATGGGCATTTTGGTTGTTTCTACTTTTTGCCTATTATGAATAATGCTGCTGTAAACATTCATGTTCAAATTACTGTGTAGACATGCGTTTTCATTTCTCTTGGGTATTTAACCAGGAGAGGACTTCCTGGTTCATATGAGAACTATGTTGAACTTTTTAAAAGGGTCCAAACTGTTTTCCAAAACAGCTAAACCATTTTAAATTCCTAATTGTGGGTCCCAATTTCTGACCTCTTTTCAAGTATTTCATTAATTTCTTTTATTTTTATTATAGTCATAGGAGTGAGTGTGAAGTAATAAGTTAACATGGGCTTTGATTTGTATTACCCTTATGATTAATGATGGTGAGATTTTTATTGACGAATGACATTGCACATCTTTTCATGTGCTTATGTCCATATTTATCTTCTTTGGAGAAATGTCTATTCACATCCTTGCCTATGTTTTTTTTTAAATTTTTATATCTCCCTCCTCCCCCCAGATGGCTCTCTCATTTGTCTGCTCATTGTTTGCTCATCTTCCTCAGGAGGCACCAGGGACTGAACCCAGGACCTTCCATGTGGGAGGCAGGCACCCAATTGCTTGAGCCACATCTACTCCCTCCTTGCCTATTTTTTTCTTAATTGGTCATTTGTCTTTTTACTAGTCTCTTATTAGATATATGGCTTGCAAATTATTTTCTCCATTCTGTTTGTTGCCTTTTCACTTTATTGACAGTGACCTTTGAAACACAAACTTTATAATTATGAGGAAGTAAAATTTATTTTGTTTTTGTTGTGTTTGTAATTTTGGTGTCATATGTAAGAAACCATTGCTTAATTCCAGGACATAAAGATTTATGCCTATATTTTCTCTAAGCATTGTATGTTTTCAGCCCTTACATTTAGATCTTTGATTCAATTTGAATTTTTGCACATTATATGAGGTAAAGATCCAACTACATTCTTTGAAATGTGGAAAAATCAGTTGTCTCTGCATCATTTCTAGTAAAGCTATTCTTTCTCCAATTGAAATGTCTTGATACTTTGTCAAAAATCAATAGGGAAGCAGATGTGACAAGTGATTGAGCTCCTGTCTACCACATTGGAGGTCCTGGGTTCGTGTTCCTCATGGAGAAGACAAGCAAGACAGCGAGCTGGCACAATGGGCAGGCTTAGCAAGCTGATGCAACAAGGAGACACAAAGAGGAAAGACCATGAGAGACACAGCAAAGAAGGGAGCTGAGGTGGTTCAAGTGATTAAGCACCTCTCTGCCACATGGAAGGTCCCAGGTTTGGTTTCCAGTGACTCCTAAAGAGAAAATGAGCACACAGTGAATGGACACAGAGAGCAGAGAGTGAGCACAAACAACAAGTTGGGAAGAATAAATACATAAAATAAATCTTTTAAACAATCAATGGATCATAAATGTCATAATTTACTCCTGGACTTTAAATTCTATTTCATTGATCTCTATGTATTGTCTGACTTTGCCATATTGTCTGGATTACTGTAGTCCTGTGTAGTCCTGTATTAAGTTTTAGTACTGGGAAGTATGAGTCTTCCAGTTTTGTTCTTATTTATTTATTTATTTTTTTAAATTGTACACATATTCCTTCTAATCCTCTGCTTCAGGTTCATCACAAAGGTTTTGGAATGTTTTGCTTTCATTTTAATTCATATCAAATTCCTTTCTAATTTCCATTTTGACATCTTATTTAACTCATTGGTAACTTAGTGGTTTATTTTTAAATACTTACAAATTTCCAAATTATCCTTTGGGTATTGATTTTTAATTTCAGTTTATTGTGATCAGTGAAAATATTTTTTGCATGATTTCAATTCTTTTAAATTTATTGAAACTTTTTTATGTCCTAACATATGGTCTATTCTGAAGAATGTTTCATGTGTAATTGATAAGAATGTGTATTCTGCTGTTGTTGGGAGGAAGGTTCTATAGTTGTATGTTAGGTTTAGTTGGGTTTAAGTCTTCTATTACCTTAGTAATATGTCTATTTGTCCTGTGCATTACTGAAAGAAGGTTATTGAAGTATCTAACTATTTATATTGAATTGTCTCATTATCCCTTTAATTCAGTCAAATTTTGCTTAATGTATTTTCAGGCTCAGTGTATTTTCAGGCTCAATTTTAGGTGCATATATGATTATAAAGGTTATATATTCTTGATGGTTTGACCCTTTTATCATTATAAAATGTCCTTATTTCTGTGGTAGGAAGTTTTCTCTTAATATCTATAGCAGTTTGGTATTGTTTATGAATTCTAAAAATAGATATTGGGTTGTGTTTGTAAACTGGTCTGTTCCTCTGGGCATATTAGATTATATTACACTCAGAGGTTTCACTTTTACTTTACTAAGTCAAGATTAGGGCTTTTATTTTACCATGTCATTAGGGCAACTTGGTTTGAGTCCCCACATACAGCTAGCCCACATCTGTGGACTATGTAAATGAATGCTCAATCAAAGACAGGGCAGTAAATACTCAGAGAAGGAGAACACAGAAGGAGGTACACAGGAGGAGAGAATGCTCCATAGCCAGGGCCCCAGGAAGAGAGATGAGCCTGATAGTCTACACTTGACCTTGTGGAGAGAACAGGCTAACTGAGCCCAGAAAGAAATGAGCCCCGGGGAGAGTGACAAGCCTTATGCCAGCCTACAGCTGAGATCAGAAGAAGCTGGGACCATGGAGCCTTAAGAGGAAGGAGGAAGCCTGAACTCTTGCAGAGATTGCCTGTCATTTTTTGTCAACACATGGCCAATGACTTTGGGTGAGAAAGTACCTCTTACAGTACTTTGAGTTGGACTCTTTAGTGTCCTGTGATTGTAAGCTTCTACCCCAAATAAATCCCCTTTATAAAAGCCAACAGAGTTCTGGTACTTTGCATCAGCAACCCTTTGGCTGACTTATACAATATCTATTTAGTTTGATGAGTTCTTGGAATTCTATATGTACTTTGATCCTTTACTTTCAACCTATTTGTGTCTTTATATCTAAAATGTCTCTTGTAACTGGTATATACATGGGTCGGGTTTTAACCACTCTGCCTATCCTAGCCTTTTGATAGGAGTTTTGATACATTTACATTTAATGTAATTGCTGTTAAAGCAAGATCTTTGCCTGGCATTTTTCTATTTGTTTTCTACATATCTGTGCCTTTTTTGTACATCTAGTCTTTCTTCACTGCTGTCTTTGTGTGAAATTGATTGTCTTCAGAGTACACTTTTAATTCCATTCTTTTTACTATATTTTTAGTTATTTTCTTAGTGGTTGTCCTAAAGATTATGATTAATTTCTTAACTTAAAATATTCTACTTTGGATTAATAACAAGCTAATTCCAATAGTTCACAAAACTTTGTTCCTATATAGGTATATTCACTCCTCCTTCCTTTGTCCTCATTGTCATAGACATGAAATCTTTATACAGTGTATGCTCCTCAACATATACTTATAATTACCACTTTATGAGATGGTCTTTTTAAAAAATAAATTTTCTTTTGAAAAGTTTTAGATTTACAAAAATATTGTGAAGTTGGTACAGAGATTTCCCATAAACCTCACATCTAGTTGCTCCTATTACTAAAATTTTATATTAATTTAGTACATTTATTAAACTTAATGAACCAATATTGATGTATTGATATATTATTAATAACTTAATAATTATAGCCATTAATAATTATTAGCTAAATTATATTTTGATTAAATATTAACAACTATATTATAAATATAAATTAAATTATAACATTAATATTATTAATAATTATTAATAACTAAAATCCATACTTTATTCAGTCCATGACTTGTATTTTCATTAAATTAACAGTGTTTTTTACATAACTTTTTAATTTTATTAAGTCCAATCTATCAATTTCTTTTTCCATGGATCTTGCTTTTGGTGTTTTATCTAACAATTTATTGCCCAAACACCAAGGTCACCTAGATTTCTCCCACGTTTTCTTCTTGAAGTATTTTTTTTTTGGTTTTGCAATTTACATTTAGATCTATGATTCATTTTTGTTAATTATTGTGAAATATTTAAGGTCTATATGTTGACAGAATGATATCCCCCAAAGATGTCCATTTAAAATCTCCAGAACCAGTGAATATGTTACTTTACCATATATGGCAAAATGGGCTATGGAGAGGTGGATAAATTAAGGATCTGGAGATGCAGAATTTATTCTAACATAGGATAAATAAATATGTAGGCCTAATATAACCATAGCATCCTTATAAAGAGGGAGCAGCCATAAAAGAATAGGTGATGAAAGATGCATAGGTTGGATTGAGGTGGGACCATGAACCAAGGAATTCAAGCAGGCTCAAGAAACTGGAAAAGATAAGGAAAGGGGTTCTCTCTAAAGCCGCAAGAAGGAACACAACTTTACTAACCTATTTCTGACATCTATAACTGTGAAATAATAAATCTGTGTTTTCTTAAACAAAAATATTTGTAGTAATTTGTTAAAGCAGCAATAGGAATCAAATATAATCTGTGTCTAGGCTCTTTATTAGTATTTTTTAACAGGTGTACATAATTTTTCAGAGCTATTTTTTGAAAAATTATCTTTGTTTTCATTGATTTAGATTTATTCCTTTACCAAATATCAGTTGACTTTATTTATGTGGGCCTATTTCTAGGTTCTCCATATTGTTCCACTATCAATGTTTTTTTTTTTTCCTTCACCAATATCATGTTGTCTTGATTAATGTAGCTTTATAATAAATCTTGAAGTTGAGTATTGTGAGTCCTCCAACTTTTTCCTCTTCTTCTTCTGATATATTTTGATTATTCTATATATCTTGTCTTTCCATAATAACTTCAGAATACATTTTTCAATACCTATAAAATAGATTATTGGAATTTTGATTGAGATTGCATTGAAATGATAGGGTTGAGAAGAATTAACATATTAACAATATTGAGTCATTGAATTAAAGAAACAGGATAAATCTTCATTCATTTAGATTTTTTACTTGTTTTATAAGAGTTTTGTAGTTTTATGAACATGGTTCCAGTTTTAAGTGCTATTGTGAAAGGATTTTTTAAAAAATTAAAATCTGGCTTGTTCACTGCTAATATATGTGTTTTTATTACCTTGATTCTATTCTTAATATGTCACCTCTTTTCCTATTTGAAAAAAATTTTTTTTAAATTTAGTCTATGGTGCCATTTTAGCTTGTCTACATATGTGCATTAGCGACATTATTCACAGTTGCTAAAAGATGGAAGCAGCCAAGATGTCCATCAACAGATGAATGGATAAACAAAATGTGGGTATATGTATCATGGAATATTATTCAGCTGTAAGAATGAATGAAGTATTGACATGTGCAACAACATGTATGGACATCGAGGACCATATATTGAGCAAAATAAGCCAGACACATAAGAACAAATATTGCATGATCTCACTGATATGAACTAAGGATAGTGAGCAGTCTCATGGAGTTAGAGTGTGGAAGATAGCTTACCAGGAGATAGAAGGGGAGCACAGATTGGTGAGCCGATGCTCACTGTGTGCAGAATTTAAAATTAGGTTGATTGAAATGTATGGAAATGGATGAAGGTGATTATGGTGCAGCAATATGAGTGTAATTAACAGTGCTGAAAGGTGAGTGAGAACGTGGTTGAAAGGGGAAGTTTTGGGCCATTCATGATGCTAGAAGGAAAGCTAGCGGATAAAATGGGTGACTGTATGTGGCAGTTTAAGATTACTTATGAATTCCAAAAAGAGAGATTATGTTTGTAAACTAGTCTGTTCTGCTGGGCATGATACCCTTTGATTATATTAGATTCAGCTGAGATTTCTTTCATTGAATTATGCTAAGATTAGGACTTTGATTGGAACATGCCAGTAAGGTGTAACTCAGATTAAGTCCCTGCCCCCTTGGTGGGCTATATAAATGGACCCTCACTCAAGAAGACACACAGAAGATACAAAGGAAGAAAGAGAGAGCTCCACAGATACTGGAGGAGAGAACTTTGTCATGACATGGAAGAAGACAAAACTTTGATCCTGCAGCCCTGGGAAAAGAGAAAAGCCCTATGGCAGCCTGTAGCTGAGAGAAAGGAAGGCTAAACCCTTGCAGAGATCAGCAACCATCTTGATTCAACATGCGGCAACTGACTTTGGTGAGAAACCAACCTTGAGATGAACTCATTAAATCCCTGTAACTGTAAGCTTTTACCCCAAATAAATACCCTTTATAAATGCCAACAGATTTCTGGTACTTTGCCTCAGCACCTCTTTGGCTGACTAATATACTGTGTAACTCAGTGAACTCTGGGGTACCTGGGTCTTGTGATTAAGAATACTAGCATAGGAATGTTTTTTTCAGGATGTATAACAAAGGTACGTCACCAGTATAGCATGCTGGTAGCAGAGTGATATATGGGAAAAATGCATTTAAAACATACTTCTATATGATATGAATGTATTCATGTTCTTATAGGTAAGTTTTCTTGATAGATAAAGGCCCGCACAGTAGCTAAAATAGTATTAAACTTCCATGCTGAGGAAGTCCTGCAGTTTTCTCAAAGAAAATGGCAAAAATCTCTGGAATATATAAGACATGCCTAAGAAAAGAAAACAGGCCTATACGCCAAGCCATTGATCTTAATGCTTGTACTTATGAACATTATTCCCGTAAAAATTAAACTTAACCTAATAATAATAAATACCCAAGAGTTACTTCCTGAAAACCTTCTTGTTACTCAAATGTGGCCTCTCTCTAAGTCAAACTCAGCAAAAAAAAACCCCAATAAATTGCTACCTTCCCTCCTCCCGACTTGGGACATGATGCCTGTGGATGAGCCTCCCTGGCACCCAGGGATTATTATCAAGCACTAACCCGCAATGCATTTAGAAATAGACCCTGGCCAAAAGGGGGTAACATAAAATAAAAAAGTTTTATGGCTAAGAGATTTCAAAGTGAGTCAGGAGGTCTGTCTAGAAGTTACTCTTATGCAGGTCTTAGGCAGATCTCACTAACTGTCACAGTAAATAAAGCCTCAGAAAAGAGTCCTCCTGAGAGGACTCTAGGGACATCTGGATACCAGAGGCAAGGCCCACAGCCTGTCCAAATCAATACCGCCTAGGTGGGGCCTATTTGGGAATATATGATAATCTATTTCCCTAATATAACAGAGTTATTCTCATTTATAATTCCCCTACCTGTGATTCTTCTACTCCTTTTATTGGAACCTATAATTTTCAATATCCCCGTTAAATATATGTCCCAGAGAATTAAATCTTGTTCATATTGTTCATATGTTGGTTGATCCCTGAATTCTAGCAGAGGTGTGGACAGCTCTTATTCTCCAGTTCTTCAGGACTGCCCTGGACAACCAACAAAACGATGATGATGGGCAAGTTCCATCCCAAAAAACATGAGGTATCTACACCATAAGCTGATCAGTCGGGGTGGTCATCATCCCAAATTCCTCAACATTGAGGAATGAGCAAACATAAGAGGGTGAGTGTAACCTCAGATCAAAGTAGATTTACTGTTATTGTAGTTTTTAACTAGTGTTAACAGAAGATCTTGTAACATTGACATAAAGATTGTGGTTGCCAGGGGTTCAGAAGGGAGGGTCATGGATGAATAGGTGGAACATGGAGCATATTTAGGACAGTGAAATTGTTCTGTATGTTACTGAAATGACAGACACCTGATTTTATACATTTGTCAAAGCCTTTAAAACTGTACACACAAAATGTAAACCATAATGTAAACTATAGACTTTGGTTAGTACCAATGCTTCAATATTGGTTCATCAGCTGTAAGAAATGTACTGCACTAGTGTTAGATATTAATAATAAGAGAAACTGTGTATATGAGGGGCGGGGTGGTTATATGGGAATTCCCTGTACTTTTGGTGTACTTATTCCTTGGCTATTTCAGGAAATTTCAAGACAAATGAAAATTAAAGTATAAAAAAGGGTTAAATCTATATTCAGCTCTTTAATCAACTGAGGCAAATGCATATTTTCTATAAATGGCACCTCTTGAACCAATTCTCTATACAAATGAATCTGTGGAAAATGATAGTTTCAAATCACGTGTACTATAATATGGAAAGTAGGATGATAGTGTTTATTGCAACTATCAGAGTGAAGATCAAGTAAACATAAATAACTTACAAAACAAGTTACCAGAAATCTTGAAAATTGCACTAAGCCAATATTCTGATAATACATGATAAAGTTAAATATTAGATAATCTGTCACATTTAGCCATGAATTAAACTTTTTTAGCCTATAGAAATGTACACATTCATATAAAATATCATGACTTTTTATACCTTTATAAACACGTTTTTCTAATGAAAGAATCCTACTAACTCATATATTATGAAGGAAGAGAATTCCAATGTACAAATGCAACATAAATGTCTCTTATGCTGACTGGCTTTTTTCTTGCCTTATGATATGAAATGTCTCTAATATAATTTTTGTGTTTATTTAATTTATTTCTAACTAAACACTATAAATGCAATATCCAAGAAAAATAATTTCCCAAGTATATTCACAATATTCAAAATTTTTAAAGATGAATGTCTCCAAGGATCCTTTCAAGGTAGATAAAACATTAAGGGAAAAGAGAATAAATATTTATTAACCTATCATCAGGGGCCAGCCATTTGTGAAGGAATTTATGTGTTTTCTCATTGAACTTTTGAACAACCAATATCAATATTGAACTTCATTCAATATCAATGAAGCTGATATTGATATTCACATTTTATGTAAGAGAAATGTGTGTTTCTGATAGATGGGATAACTTGCCTAAAAGACAAAAGGATGTAGAGAAGTAAAAAAGCAAACTTTTCAATACATTTAAACTGCCACTTATTTAGGTTCTCTGAGAGCTTAAACACTGAATTATTTGCTGAACAAATGACACATCATTTGAAAATAATGAAATATTACACATCTTCAAATGTTTTATAATTGAAATGGCCCACCAATTTAAATTGACATTTATACAAATATGACTAAATCAGTGAATTTTTACTTCATTATAATTTGTCTACCTTCTATAATGATAAATAATAAGTTTTAGAGAAGTTTTGTTTATTGGAATTATTTTTTTTCCTTTTTAAAATTAAAGACACTGTGGATATATAGAAATACCATGCATAAAATACAGGATTCCCATATACCAGTATATTTTGAAACTAAAATGCTTAGGCTCAGCAAGGAAGCTTGCCTCAGTTTTCATTACAATATTATTTTCCACATCAGTATCTTTGTTTGAAGCTCTTGCCATGTCAAATATCATATGCCATCTATCAGCTATGATGTGTGAAACTACAGAGATGATATTAAAGGTGCAGTATTTTGACAATTTTTACTGTTTAAACGTGCAGCGTTTCATTTTCAGGGAGAATCTCTTTTCTATTTCTTTTAGCATTCTCTTTTGGAAGGCAATTTATCATGTTTGATCTACATTGTTCATTATTTAAAATTTTTGCTGGTATTGTTTTGACACCTAATGCAAGAATCTTACAAAACAGAAAACACTTTCACTGTATCTCACATTCTAATTTAATCTCACGTTGTCATATTCCCATCTTGTATGGAGAAGTTTTCACTTGTGGCTTTAAGTATAGCAGAGTTGAAAAATGAAAACATTTTAAAATTGGTTTATCTCTTTTTATTATAACAATATTTTCTTTCTGAGTTTTGAAGATCTTGTGTATCCAGACTATAATTAAATGTATTTGAATATATCACACTCAGGGCATATGTGCTTTAATGCAATAAACAAGTTGTTGTGTTGTTACTGTTGTAAGAAAGGTTGTTTAATGAAAAGTGCACTTGCATCATCAGGGACCTAATTATTTATGTAAGAAGAGAAAGTTACAGAGTCAACAGAGGCACAGTATTGGTAAATGAGGACTTAATTTTTGAAACCTGGTAAAAACGAGGAGATTTGGGATGCAGTATATATAAGAAGTCTATCACTCCTGGCTTTAATTTAGACTTATGGGATTTTTTTTCACTGAATTTGATGTTTGCTCTTTTGAATCACGAAGTGGTCATTTTAAACATAACTTCCATGTTATTGTTTGCTTTTAATAAAAAGGCATAAATTGCATGCAGTAAAATGCATGCTGCTAAATGCATCTTAGGATTTACATTTTGATTGTTTTCACAAATGCATAGACTCTTGTAAGCAACAAATTATAGAATATCCATCACTATAGAAAGTCAACCACACCCCCTTTATACCTCTAAATTACAATATAGCCTCAATTAGAACTTTAAATTGTGGAAATACAAAAACAGTAGATATGATTAACAAAATTATATAAAATTAACTCTTTGAAAGATTATTTTCATCTCTTACACATTGTTGATTGCTTAAAGAATGATGTGACACTCAAAAATGCAAATAGCTCAATAAAGTTGTTATAATTTTAATATGCCCTGATTAATGGGAGGTACATACCACAATTTTTTTCTTCTTTCAATATACTTTTGGATTTTGGTGCAGATTTAATATCAAAATCATTTTCTATGATATTGTCTAGAATTTTTAAACAGGTATTTAAAAATTTTACTGATGTTTCATTTTGATCTTAAAACTGAGCCATGTTATTGAATATCCTTATTAGTTCAAAATTGGGACCTTTAACTTCTTTTTCGGCAGAGGATCATACGAGAACAAATAATACTTAAAATGCTTACACACAAAAATATAATTAAAAAAAAAAATAGCTAATAAAACAATTGACCAAACATGGAGAGTTAAAGAAAATACCAAAGCCTCATATCCTACCTAGCCATAGTTATTGAGTTATCTCCCAACAGCCCTCAAACCCATAATTTAGGACTTCATTCTTATGAATTTTGATGACTCCCATGAAGTTTATTTTAAGATAATGATGATGCTGGTAATTCAATTGTAACTTATCTGAAAAGGAATCTAATACATAGCCTTTTGACCACTAAGATTTATCACATATTAGTTTATACCATACCTTTGTCCTCAAGATTCTCCCTGGATCTAATGTTGTATCATATTTTTTATTTTTTTATATTTGTTTTTAATTTTAAAGAAGTTTTAGATTACATAAATGTTACATCAAAAATATAGGGGATTTCCATATACCCTACACCCCCACACACACACACTCTTTCCCCCATTAACAACATCATTCATTAGTGTGTAACTTTTATTACAATTGATGAACACATATTGAAGCATTGGTATTAACCACGGGCTATAGTTTACATTATCGTTTATACTTTGCACTGCACAATTTTATAGGTTTTGACAAAATGTATAATGGCCTGTATCCATCACTGGAATGTCATGCAGGGCAACTCCAATGTCCAAAAAATGTCCCCATATTACATACACCTATTCTTCCCTTTCCCTTCCCTCAGAACCTCTCATAGCCACTGCCTTTATATCAATGATATAAGTTCTTCCTTTGCTAGAATAATAAGTCTATTTTAGTCCATAGTTGCATTCCTGCCTTATGTTTGTTCATTCTTCAATCTTGAAGATTTTGGGATGGTGCTGTCCATTCTGCTTCTAACTGAGACGGGGTTTAGATCCCATGGGGCAGATGAATGGAAATACCTTGCTTGCAGTTTCAGACAATCTCTGATTCCTGGGTTGGGGTGTTGCCCATCACCTCTCTTTTGGTTAGTAGTCTTTGTGAGTCCAATGAACTGGAGAGTAGGTGTTGCAACTCTGCTGGGATTCAGGGCTGAACCGAAGTATGAACAGACCGAAGATTTAAGTCTCTGGGACATATATTTAACAAGTGCTAATTATAGGTTCAAATAAAAGGCGCAGAAGATCCATGTGTAGGGAAATTATAAATAAGTCTAATTCCTGAGATTGTCTGCCCTTCCTATAGTATCTAGATGTCTCTATAGGCCTCAGAAGCCCCATTGCTTGAGGCACTATTTACTGTGCCTCAAATTTTCACAAATGATTATAAATAAAATATTTTATATAGAACTGTAGGACTAAACTGTCTTTTCCGTGTGTGAAAACCACCTAATAAAATAAAAATGTACTAGAATAATGCTTTATTCCCTCCATCCTAAGAAAATGTGAAGTTAATGATCTTCAGATAGACCCAAGCGTTTTGAAAATTCTATAAGCCATTTATTATATAAATAATAGTGTCAATTGTTGATTTACTAGTAAAGATTTATTTTTAAATTTAGGATTAGGCTTATTTTTATGACATTTTCTCTAGGTCAAATAAATAATTAAATATTTTTGTTCTTCATTTTTTTCTGGAAAACTGAATCACTTAGTTGGCAAGCAACAACACAAATGTCCTAATTTCCAATAATCTGTGTTCTCCCTACTTTGCATTAGATTTTAAATACCAGTATTTGAGCAAGAATCAAGAGGAAAAAACCCAACTCAAGACAAGATAGTCTAGGGTAGTCTTTTTCTGAGAAAGGATTCAACATATCAAGTTCACTCATACTCACTGACTAAAAAAGTATTTGACGTGAGGAGTAGAGAATTGTTGGTGTCACAACTGTCAAATCTTTTGTGTGCTGCCTTACCATCCATCTTACTTTGGCTAAGACACTTGCCTCAACACTGACTTTTGGCCTGGGTAATATGCAGCTTTCTGGCCCTGGGGTATAAACAACCCCCCACCTCGAGCCCAAACACACATCTGTGGCCACCACCTACACATGTCAACCAAATTCTACAGCTATCCCAAATGATAAACTGACTATCCCCACTGTCCTGGAACCCCAGTTGCCTTTTCCTTTTGGTTCCTGTTTGCTTTAAACTAACCGGTCCTTGACTTTCACAGGAAATCTACCAAACCACAATAAAGTCACAGTCTCATGGGTCCGTCTGTTCTGACTCTGTGCTTCCCACCTGCTGACTGACAGAGCTGATCACTATTGCCTTGTGGTATCCCTCTGTCCTTGGGACCTGTGAGTAAGAAACCATATTTTCTTATGGTTGCGGTTTCCCACTGTCACACCTTACCTCCACCCCGATCCAAATTTAAAATCCAGTTTAACCAATTTGAAACAAGTGGCACAGCGAGCAGGTTGTGTTGATCACAACCATGGAAAATGAACCATACTGCCTTTTGTCAGCTCCTGGCTTATATTTGACTCTCTCAGATAAATGATACTATCTGGGAAGGGCCCACGTCTTGCTGACTTCTGATTGAGGTGCTTTGTGCTGCTGCCTGTTGGTAATGTCAGGTGTTGTTCAAACTCCCTACCTTAAATTGTGGATCCCACAAATCTAAGTCTTATTGGGGATCAGCCAACTGCGAACTCTAATGTGGCCAGAGGAGATGTCTTATTTTCCAGTGCTCACCTGAGCAGAGTGGCTTGTATGAGTTAAATTGGCTAATACCGAATTGGCTCTGTGGAATTGGTATAGGGAGAGGAGACCAGCAACCTCCATCATGGTGCTGAGGCTGCTTGGCAAGGAGCATGTGAACTTAAGCTTACTGACCCCACTGTAGCTGGGAGATTGCTCCGGGACTAACCACTCTGCCAATGGTGGACAGTGCCCAGGAGACCAAATATATATCAGCTCTACCCTAGTGAGGGCAGCATCCAGTACACATGAACCTCACTGGCAACAGCATCATTGAATCCTGCAATCCTGTTGGGGACTGTTTCTGTCTCTGCTGCTGTCGCTCCTTGTCCCTCAATCGCATTGTTTATTGTTGGTCAGCAGGTTTGAGGTGGCTATAGAATTATTGGGCAAGAGTCAGGGGTCAGAGCACCTCATGCCTGTTCCACTTAAAATGCCAGGGGAAGTCTCAAAATTACTAAAGAAAAGCAAAACACCCATGTTCTGATGTGCTTGGGCCCTACTGAGTGCCGCAGCCTATTAGCATGCCCAAGTCCTAGTACAGTGCTCTTGAGGGATAGGGGTTCCCCTAACGGGACCCTGCACCATCACACTAGAGGGAACAGACCCCAATCTCGATGAGGTCAATTGGGACGCTCTTGAGGAAGAAGCGGCTATCTACAGGTCAATTCTGGAGCCACAGATCTTCCATGTCACCCAGCATAAGAAAGCAGGAATTCGAAGCTGGAGCTCAACGTTTTACTTGATTGGAGATTGTGTTTCCATTACACTAGTCTGGGGACAAAGAGGTGGGTCATGGTTCAAATGCTATAGACTCTAGGTTTTTACAAAGGTTTAGTAGATTTTGGGGGACAAATGTTCCTCAATTTACTGTATGCCCTTAATGAGACAGCCATTAGAGCACTTTACAGAGACATTACATGGTTGAGTTTTTTTTTTTTTTTTTTTAATACTTTTTCATGAGTTATGATTACCCTGCAGAGAGACTGTAGAGCTACTCCCACTGCCATTTTAGGAGTGTCACCTAATATTTTAAAAAATAATCACTGTGGACCTTGTTTAGAAGGTGACACGAGCAAATAAGATTAGGAAGTACAAAGGCATAAAAAAGGACTTTTCCCAGTGTGTTGATAGAACAGAAAGGACTTCTGCATGGGTAGTGAGGAGTAACCAAAAATAGCTATTTAGTGTTCTTCAATTAAGGAAAAGATTACTTTAAAAATGTTCCAACCCCTGAACTGTACAAATGTTTTTCAAACATCTATTTCTAATGGAGAGTTCTTACTAAAATTATCTCCATCACTTTAAACTCGTTATGCCTAAATCTAAACTTCTCGTCTTCTCTTCTGCTGAAAACTAGATACTCTCCTTGAACTTCCTGTAATTACCATTGAAATGTCATTTTCCCATGACCAAGCCTCAAAATTTCAGAAAGCTCTAGGGCATCAAAATATAAATTAATAGCTATATGTTATGAAAGCAGGTAGAAGAGATGAGTAAGAGTCAATCATCTTTTTGTCACGTGTTCTATTCTAGTCATTTCTGTTCCATTTTTTTTCTCAATTCCTCAATTCATGTTACATTTTCAAACTTTTACAATGATCTTCAATGTTTATATTCACGAGATTGTTGGCAATGAAGCTTACTCTTATGCAAGAATAGGGTTTTTTTAAAATAAAGATGATTTTAAAATTGACACAAGGCCAGTATTTTTCCACTCTGGCACAAGGAGGAAACTGCTTCGTTTATGACAACTTAATTTTGCTATCAATGGGTTTGCTTCTTCTTAAATTAAATTATACATATGCTCTTAGAATATAGGAGACTGCAAAGGAAGCTTATTCTTTTGCTACAGGTAGAGAGATGTATTTCTCCACTCCCCAGAAAGACATAACATAATTGCTCTAATGAACCCAAAGACAAGAATTGTGAGATAATAATAGCATGTAATCCAATCCTTATAGTTTTACAAATGAGATGAAACTGAATTGTAGCATTTGATATCATCAAGAATTTAAAAACCCAATTTCTCTACAATCTCTGAAATGAAAGGTCACTGGGACATAAATTCTGTACTACCAAGATGTAGAAACCATAATTACATTAAAATATATTTGAAATGTTTAAATTATACTCAGTACAAAGTCTAGCCTGGGGATTTCACCATCTTTATCACTGTGTTTTAAGTTCCTAAAAAGAGTAATGTGTAGCTGATAGCTTAATTCACTTTCAAAAATAAATATATGAGACATTAAAATCTATGTGTGCTTCCTAGCTAAAATTCAGATCAGTATACACTTTTGACACTGGACACAACCTTTTATTCCATACTCATGCAGAGTGCTATTTCTTCTTTTGAACTTATTTCCCTCATCCTTTCTTTGCTGCTTAGATAGCACTCTTGTTTGGATAAATTTTCCCAGAGCTTTGTTCAAAAATCCCCTTTCTTACCTCCAGTAACCAGATGCGCTGGTGCAGTTTTGTAACACATAAACATTTACTGCTTCCTCACTCCTCAATAAAAATGATACTTCCTGTGTGTGAGGCCTCTTGGCCAATGTTCCCATCTACTGAACATGTAATAGGTACATCAACTTGGTCTAAATAGGGAGGGATTTAGGGAGGCAGTGGACTTTCAATTGAATGAGCCTGGGAGCACACAGTCCTGGCACAGAATAGGCAGACCCACGCACTATTACAGCAAATGTGAATGCTGGCATTGACATGTCTTCCCTCTGCCATTCCTCTAATCTCAATATTGATGGAAAAAATGGCAGTTCAAGTTGATGGCAGAAGGTTAGGAAGATATTGGGGAGGTGGGGAAGGAGCTGGTTATGTTAAAGTGTTTTAAATCCTCTTTTAATGTTCAAAGGATTGGCTATAATAACCCACTTCATGGAATGGAATTTCAAAAGAATTTGGCTTTAGGGAGTTTATTAAGGAAATATTATAGTTTAAAATCTATGATATATTTAATTTTTAAAAGTCCAAATTTTGCATATGGAAAGCATCATTTTTTCTTCTAATATTTTATTAATTTCCGTTTTTGAGTATCATGTGTAAATTGCTCCCATTCTGTTGGAATTAAGTTGTTTGTAGTTACAAAGTTTATAAAACATAGAAATGTATATAAAGCTTATTTTTTTAATCAATTTGAAACAAATGGTTATAACTTCAATATGTTTTTTAAGAGAAATATCTTACTATTCTATGAAAGTAATATGTATTAGTTGATATTGCCTGAGTATTTGTGCAAACGTGTATAAAGTATGAGTTGATTAAGGACTCATTTTATCTATCTCTTTCTTCTATCTATCTATCTATCTATCCATCCATCCTATCATCTATCTCTCACTTATCCATCCATTGGTCTTATTATCTATCTTTGCCTTATAGTCTGACCTCAAGATTAAAATTATACTCTTAATAGTGCTAATGACTATTAATTGACTTATATTTTACTTACTTTCACACTATGAAACACTGAAAACCTATTATCTATATAGATAATAAATGTTTACTTTTTGTAATATTATTTACTAAAAAAGTGCATACCTGAATCCAGTGATGGATATATTTTGATACTGTTTTATTCCCACCATTAACTACAGCTTCCTTACAATTAACTATATAATGCTCTTAATAATGGATATAATCAACAGAGACCATGGCACAACGATTTAGTGCAAAGTTTCTGCTAGTCAAACAAAGACTGTGTAGGTCTTGAAGACATTTTCATAGAGTTGTAACCAGGTTTTAAAGTTTAAATTGTCTTGGTATAAAAGTCAGGGTTTTTTAGAGAAACAAAAACCAATATGGTGTGTGTATATGTGTGTGTGCATGTGCATACGTGTGTGTGTGTGTTTATATGTTTTAAAGAAATGGCTCATCTGATTTGGGGAACTGGAAAATCTGGAGTTTGCAGAACAGGCAGGCAGTCTGGAAATTTACGCAGGAATTAATGCTGTAGTCTTGAGGCAGAATTCCTTTTTCTCCTGAAAACCTTAATTTTTTCTTTTAAAGCCTTCACTTGATTGGATGAGGCCCACCTACATTATAAGGGTAATCTAGCAAAGTGAACTGATTGTAGATATTATCCATATCAAAAAAGTACCTTCATAGAAATACCTCTATTATTGTTTAATTAAATAACTGGGTACTATAGCTCAGCCAAGTTGACTTATAAAATTAATCATTACAGTTGGCTTACAAATTATTTTGTGTAAGAAAAGAATGTGCTGATTTTTTTCAATTGCTTATTATTTATTTTATGCAAACTTGAAATTACAATGGTTCACTTACCAGGAATCTAAACTTTATTTTCTTTTAAAATTCTGCACATTTCATTGATTTTTACGGATCAGTACATAAGTAAAATATATAATCTGAGCTTGGTATCTTAGGATGAAAAGATAAAATAGAGAAAGAGAATATAGACTCATTTTGTCCTCTCTAGTTGCTATTTCTATGATTATTCACAGGTGAAGCATAATATCCCAGCATTTTCTCTCTGTCATTATCTATGAACAATGTGAGATTTAAAGAATATATGGGAACAGGAGGATATTATTTTTATCTTGAAAAGTATAAAATGAAATTCTTTAAAAAATACTTAAGATTATCATTAATAAATTGCAACCTTCTATACTTTGCAATAGTTACTTTCATGGATTTTGCTGCTATGCTAGAATAGTGATATTTAAACAAATGAACAATTCTGCTTATAAATAGAATGAATATTCTATAAATTATTCCAGAATATTTTTCATTTATCTCACTGATTTAAGATTCACTCTGTAAAAAATATTTGTATATAAACAAGGGTGTATTTTGTGTCTATACTGCATGTAAGTGTGTGAAGGTTTTCCTGTTATCCACATTCAATTTTATAGTAGTCATGGAACACTGATTATTTGTTATTTATTACATTCCAAAAGCATAAAATCCTGATATGAGAAGTCGTGCTTCTACTTAGGATGTACTTCCACAAGAAAATTTTGCTGACATATTAACAATGAGAAAAAGTCAGATTATCTCCAAAATCATATTTTCAAACTCATCAGAGCACCAAGGTCACAAGGCATACAAGTAAACTGAATTCCAATGAATGAAAGTCACTCCAATAATACAGATGGATAAAAAGATATAAACTAAAATTTTAAAATGTTCTCAGAGGCCAAATGAGGATTTATGTGTCATTTTGGAAGTCTTCCCCTTCTTCCAGAGAAAGGGTTTTGGCAGTAAATCACAAGCTCTTTCCTATGGTTCCTGCATTAAAATATGCAGAGATGATCAGCTGCCTGTGGGGCAAGAGGAAAATATCCTCCTTTGGTAAGCCTGAATCATATGAAGCAAAAGCTTTAATGTTCTAGAACAGTGGTAGCAAGCCAGTGCCCATGATATATTACTTTGAGGGGAGAGATGGAAAAAAAAACACAAAAAAACAGTGACTCTTGGGGAGGGGCAGGAAAACTCTTTGGGTCTAGGCTCCTACAAATCTAATCAAAAGTAAGTTGATGGTTTTAAAATCAGACAAAATAGACATCAGAAAAAGGGATAAAGAAGGGTATTATATAATGAAAAGAGGACCATCAGGAAGAGATAATCTGAAGTGCATATATACCTAATTAGAGAGCTTCAAAATACATAAAGCTGTTAGAATCAGAAGGACAAATTCACACTTATATATAGGTACTTGCAAATTTTCTTCTAATAATTGAAAGCATAAGTAGAGATAAAATCAAAAAGAGTACAGATGATCTGAACAACACTAACAACCTACTTGAATACTTCATCAAATAGTGGGACCAGAAGAATACATATCTTTCTTATATGCTCATGTGACATTTATCAAGACAGGCCACAAAAAAGTCATGATAATTACAATTCTATTATAATGTACAATCCTATTTAAAATATTCTCTGACCACAATGAGATTAAACTAGAAATTAATAACCAAAATATAACATGAAAATCTCCAACACATTTCTAAATTGCCCATGGATTAAGGAAGATATCAGCAGCAAAATAGAAAATATTTGAATTGAATGAAAATGGAAACAAAACATAATATCTGTGAAGTGCTGTTAGAGTAATTCTTATATGGAAATACAAAGAATTGAATGTTGTATGAGACAAGAAAAAGCTCTTAAATCAATGATATCATTTAAATAAATAATTTTAAAATGATTTAAAATTAAATCATTTTAGGTTTAAAGATTTAAACCTAAGTCATTTAGGTTTAAGCCTAAACCTTAAAAAAATAGAGAAGAAATCAATGTAAAACAGATAGAAGAAACTAGAAAATATAAATGCAGAAATCAGTAAAATTGAAATCAGAAAAATATTAGATAGGCTCATGAAATCAGTTTCTTTGAAAAGATTAATAAAATTGATAACACATTAACCAGACTGACAACAAAATGAGAGATACACATTATTAAAAATTGATACAGATAGTAATATAATTTTATGGGCATATACCAAACAACTTTATAACAAAAATTTTAATAAATTAAATGAAATAGATTAATTTCTTAAAAGAATCAAATTTAAAAGTTCACTCAAAAATCGATACTCTTCATGGCTTCATATTTAATAAAATATTGAATTCACAATCAAACATATCCCTACAAAGAAAATTCTAGACCCAGATGACATTACATTGTATTGTGAAATTCTATCAAATATTGAAAGAAGAAATAAACCTAATCTATTTAATCTCTTCAGATATTAGAAAGGTGGGAAATCTACACAACTCAATTTTTGAATCTGGCATTACCCTGACATTAGTTAAAGAGATTGTAAA